>JAUZSX010180636.1:0-16493 GCA_034780655.1 Idiosepius hallami
ATTAAAAAACTTTTATATATATATATATATATATATATATATATATATATATATATAATGAATTGGGGAAATCAAAAATATTGTTTGGTGAATATCTAGATTACAATAGACAGAAATTTAAAACTAAACAGTTATCAAAATATTCATAAAAATCTTTTTTTTCGTCCATTTATCGTACTATGAATAGTATTAAAGGTTTTATTAACTACAGCAATATACTATTTTTTTTCCTTGGTAAAACCAAATAAATAAACACATCTAATGGAAGCCATACTCAGTTTTTAAAGGTTATATAGAATTTTATGAGCCAAGTTCTTAATTGCTCATTCCTAACAATTTAATCATCAGTTCAGATTTACAAAGATTGAACTAAAAAGAGGCTCCACAGTAAATAGTCAAATTGTTAAATGCATTTCTTCAAATGTAGCATCATTTAAGTAATTAGAATTATCTCCCTTTTTAGCAAAAAAGTCAAGAGAACATCCCAAGAAACTAACCAAGAAAGAAGCAGATAGCAGAAAAAAAAAATTTTTCAATCATTTTTATAGGTAAGTAAAATAAACATTTTTTTTTTACTTTTAATTTCTAAATGTATCTAAAACATTTACCATATAACTTTTTATATTTGCATAACTGTTTTCATAAGATCTATCTATTTTTTTAAAATAGGCCATGAAAAAAAAAAAAAAAGCAAATGCATGCCAGGTGGTTATGCAAGTCAAACACACATCTTGCCAATAAAGACTGACAAAAGATCCTATGGCTTACTGTTCATATACATTGAAACAGAACTACAAGAGACAATAAGAGTTTATAGTTAAAGTTCAAACTTTTTGTTACAGTCATCTTTGATTTTTAATGAGCAGAGTAGTTTATATTTTTAAGTTTAACTTTGCCTAGATTCAGTTAAAAGATGAAAAAAAAAGCAAAATTAGTCAACTAAAAATATCATATAGGATACAAGTTTAGTAGTTACTTATCTGATGGCTGTTAAGTTATGAAATTGTTTTTAAAAAATAGAAAGTTTATTATTTGATGCTTGTAAATAGAAATGGAACAGTAAATTATATCCAATTGTCCACCAGTGAAATGCATTTATGTACTAACTAACCTGAAATACTAGTAATCAAAATATAATCAATAAGCCATTGACTTTCAATAGCTAAGGGAGAGGGGAAGGGGGAAGTTTTCAGATTCTTCTGCTGCTGTTCAGTTATTACTGATAGCATCCACCATCCCTACTTTCCACCTGCCCCTGCAGCCTCCGCTCCACCAGCATTGCTATTATCAGTGCCAATTCCAGAGTAGGTCAGACGACATATGTCAATAATAGTAGCACAACCAAAGAATTTTACTAGACAGAGGCTGTTGGAAAAAAAAGACCTAGCATGTTTGTAACACATGGGCATTTTCACAAGAGGTAAAATAAAGCAATCAAAATAATAATAGAAATAGCATGTTGAACACAATAAGTATTATTCATTGTATAATGGAACAGTGAATTCTTCCAATTTATCACAACTATGACAAGACTGTTTTTTTTTCTCTTACCAAAAACAATGCAAAAACTACAAATTATCTCACAGAAAATTAGAAACTGTTTTTTTCTTTTTCTAAACTTAAAGAATGATTCTAAAAGGATTTGATTAGCTTTATACATAATCAGTTGTCAATGAAAACTTACAATGGAGGAAGTACGTCATTTTTCATTTTTTAAATATAGCTTATATTCAATATTATTTTTCTATATTTTGAAAAAGAATTATTTAGTTCCAAGTAAAAGAATACATCAATATAACTTAAGCTAACTAAAACTTATTAGTAGAAAAAAATTTTCTGTAATAAGTAAATAGAAATTTACTTAAAGCATAAAATTCTGATGTTTTACCATTGGTAAAAAAAGAAGTTAAAATTGATTTCAACATTTCGATATATTTAACTTAATTGGCAATTTTTTTGCTTTATTTCTGTAATGTATCAAGACCGAAAATTAAAATTAACAAAGATAAAAAATGTCTTATATGCGAGGTACTTACTGACATTTGAAAGAGAAGCTGAAGTAACTTTTTTTTTTTAATCAACTAATAGGAAAAATGCAATTTCTAAGCTTTTCACTTTTCTCAAAACCACAATGGCAAAAAGTAAATGAAAAGAGATCTCTTCTATTAAAATTGCTTCCGAGATGTTTCTAGATTGATTTTAGTAATTTCGATATTTTGTTTGTGTGTTTTAGTTGACTTCTAAAAAAACAAGTTCAACATAAAGACTTAAAAGAAAGGAAAATAGTTTATTGTGGTTTCAAAGGCAAAATTCAGATAATGTCTTATTTTTTGTGTTAAAAGTAAAGCATATTGAGCTAAATTGAGCAAAATAATTTTTGATCAAAAATTAAAATTAAATGTCCAGTTGGCAACACCAAATAATAGCATTCATTCACTGCTCTTATTTTTACTAAAGCAAGATTCTGACCCACAGGCTTTTACCTAAAAAATTGCTCCATCACTATAAAAAAATATCAAAAATTTATAAAATAGTTTTACAGTTTAATAAATTTTAAAATAATCAAGTTAATTAAATTTTTGTTAGGTAAATTTATTCTAGTTTATTAGTTATATTCCTCATTATTTTAATTAATAATGAGGGATATAACTAATAAATTTGAAGAATAAATTTACCAAACAAAAATTTAATCAACTTGATAATTTTGAAATTTATCAAACTGTCAAATTGTTTTATAAATTTCTGATATTCTTTATAAAAAACAAAAAAAAAAGAAAACTTCATTCATTATTTAAATGATTAAATTTTCTAATATTCTCACTACGACTGTGACAATACGACTATTCTTGTCACTGCAAAATACTCAAGTAATGACAAGAATATCTTTTTAATAAAGCATATTGTCACATCCCTAAATATGACTATAAAAGAATATTGTGTATATTCCAACTCCAATTACACCTTTCTAAAGAATGCCTAATAAATTACTTCACAATTTTTTTTAATTTTTATTTTAAGATTACTTCTGAACTGCCTTTTTATATAGAAAACTATAAAAGAAAATAAATAAAAATAAGGATGCTGATCATTTAAAACTAAGGTTAAGAATATCAATAGAAAATTCCACTTAAAAAGTAACAGAGAATAATCAGATAGGAAGGTACTTTTTATTTAATTACTTGGGAATATCTATTACTTGAAATATGAGTAACTTCCCTTAGATTTGTCAAAATCTTCGTTTATTAAAATACAACATTAATTGAGGAATAGTTAACTAAAAGTGTCTTCTTTTTGGTACAGTAAAACATAAGAAATAATGAAAATAGTGCATAGTTTTTTGTTTAGCCATAATATGACAAAAATTGTTATCAGCAAAGGTTCCTACTGCTACTCTCTTGATGTGAGTATCTTTGACTGATAAGTCCAGATCATGAATAAAAGTTTCACCTTCATGCCACATCCTTGAAATACCTTTTGAAATTTCACCTCTTCTTTAGACCATACTTTTTTTGAATGCACGTCTAGGATTTCTCAAGGAATTTTTCTTTTTTTTTTAACTAATCCTTTGAGAAAATACTAGAAGTATTGCCTGGATTTACCCGGCACCGGGGATTTACCAATATTTTTTTTTTTAAACGCTTTGTGTTTGAAAATGAATTATTTTTTCTTAGTTTTCAAAAATACTTCTCCGTTAATTATTTACTTGTTTATTTTTAATTCAAAAACAGTTCTTCGTATCTTCTCAGTGTTTAAAAAAAAAATTTAAGCAAGAATCACCACTTCTAAAATGCTAAAATGATTTATACGGCCAAGTTGCATTCAAGATACCAGTTACCGTCAGATCACCGAAGTTAAGCAACATTGAGCCTGGCTAGTAATTAGATGGGCAACTATTTAAGAATAGCAGTGTTCACAGTTCAATTCCATATTTTGTTCTGGAAATTTAGCACCTACTTAATTTAGCCACATGCATGCACATAAGTTCAAAACCAGATATAGAACCCGTTCAAATGCGATTAGAGTTTTAATAGTATATTAGATTTGATATAGGTATGTCAATTATAATACTTATATAGGTTCTTCCAACATTGTATTTTTTTTGTCTTTTCAATTTCAATTAGTTAGGGTAGTATTTATGTATCTAGCTAGAACATTTAATCATGAATAATGCACTATTTACACCTTTTTCAATGGGGGGGTCTAGTTTTGGAATTTTTTTTTTAAGGAAGGGGATAGATATGTGCAAAGATTTTACATTTCTTGCAAACTGCAATTTTCATTTTTTTTAAATTCAAAGTTAGCATATTTAAATAGAATATTGTTATTTAGATGTATCTCATTAAAAAAATATTTTGATTTTTCTTTTTCATATTTTTAATTCCATTTTTTCTTGTATTTTTAATAAGAAACTTAGTATCTTCAGCCTATCAACACATCTTTCTGATAATCCATTTGATCTTTGGTAGAAACTGGGTGTTGTGATATGGATAGTTATAAAAGATTCACAGATTTTAAAATCTTCTGAGTAACTTAGCAGCAAGGTAACTCTTTCTTCACGGTCCAACCATTTTTACCATAAATAAATAAGGATGAAGAATTTCATCCATGAAATGAAAATCATTTCATGCCTGTTTCTAGCCAGCAATTTGGTATAACAATTAGCACAGTATATAACAATACCCCATCACATATGGAAAAAACATTTCCAATATTAACATCCTTCTTTTTTTTTTTAGTCAATTTAATTTCCACCTAACTTGTTTTGTTTTTTTCATGAATAAAGAAAAGACAAGCTGTTCTACTTATCTATTATGATATAAAAATCAGATTGTTGTTCTTGTACAAGACCCTACACATTGTAGCTGCTCTCCAGAAAATGAAACTATAGTAGGTATTTAAAAAAACAAAAACACAGTTTATATGCAGAGCTCATCAGAAAATGAAATCTTAAGCGTTATTTAAGAAAAACAAAATGATTCAGACCACTAAAATTTGCATATGTACAGTGTACTTATCTATGATAGTTCTTTATTAGGATTATAGTTGAATTCACAAATCTAATTTGCTATAGGATAATAAGTAAATAGTTTCTTTTTTTATCTAAACAAGAAAGAAAAGATTATGATATTTACGCTGATGGTTTTGCTATTCCTGTTGCTATTACTCTTTTTAAAAAAAGGATTGTTGTCGCTATATTAAAACTTCTAGCATAACTATCTTTAATTTTTCCTCATATACATAAATTTCCTCACTTAATTCAGGTTATAATTGAATAATAACCCAGCACCCCTTTACATACAATATATATATATATACATACAAATATACATACATACACACAAACCTATATCAATACAGGACCTAGATCTGTTTGTACACCTTGTAAATAAACCATTTTATTACCCCAGCCTAGTTAGTTCTGTATCAGTATATATCAAAACAAACAATATAAAAAATAAGTTGAAAGAAAAATATAACTTATGTTGATGAATACTTTTTGAGTTCTTTTATTAACTTTTTTTTTTTTACTTTGAGCCTTTGTGTCACTAGAATTTTGAAAATGAGTTTATCAAAAAAATCTCTAATCCAAAAATAGTTAATAATGTTTATTCCATTTTGTACAAAAAACAATAAAAAATACAAAATAGGAGAAAAAAAAACAGTCTTTAGCTTGGTCATAAAATAATCAAAATTTATGTCAACAAAGGCTACTGCTACAAACGATTGATATTAATATTTAGTCAATATTTTTATGCCTTTATCTGTCAGAAAAATATAAGTTTAAAAGAGAATATTATTCCTTACAAGATTAATGCTCAAATATATGCATCCATAAGAATCTATCACAATTTAATAACTCTTTCACAATAGCTTAGTAAAAAAAAAAATGATTTCAGTTAAAAAAATTAAATAAATTGAAAAATAAGTCCATCTACATGACACAATAAAATATGCTAAATATCAATTAAAGCTAATAAAATGAGGGTAGTTTCCCCCCCAAAAAAAGTCAAAATATTTGATTAAATACATTTTAGTTTAGGTGAGTGAGGTTGATGAGTTTTATATAAGGTATTAACAAGAACCAGATCACAATAACAACTGGATGAACAGCTGTTGGAATTTTTTTTAAGTCAGTATAGAACTAAGTAACAACTCCTGTCATGTCTACCAGTATGAGGAAATGAGAAAGCATATTGTATTAAAAGGTCAACTTGTAATGATGAACTTTATTCCAACATGAGGAAAGTGTAATCTACATTTAGAATTTAAAAGGAAATAATAGCAGTTGCACAAAAATATTCTACTGAAAATTTCTTCATTTCTCGTGTTCTTCAAAGTGTTAAGAATAATCTATAGTTATTAACCCTTTAAACTTTAAAGAAGGCGATATATCGGCCCTGGCAATCTACGGCAGAAGACACACCCATACTAATATTTCGGCCTTAACATTTGGATCATCACTTTTCTAAACTACCAACGAGTCACTCGGAGTCGTTCTATTAAAAGACCATATTAGGGTCAAAATGTCTGTGTGTCTTTTTTCGCCTTAAGTTACTAAGGCTGATATATCGGCCCTTTAGGGTCGAAAGGGTTAAAGATTAAACTAATCAAAAATATAATATTTTTCATGTTATAACTTTCTAAAGTAAATGTTTGGAGCAGCTTTAGGAGTGAGAAGAAAAAAAAACTTATTTTTCTGGTGACTTGAGCACAAGAACAACCAGAATCTTCTTGACACAATATATGTTCATGATTTGTATCATTTTTTTTGCAACAAAATATATTCTATAATATGCAAATAGCTTCAATTGCAGATGCAGTTAAGTTATGACATACTACTAAGAACAATAAAAAATGACTTATTATGATTAAGTCGGTTATTGTTAAGAATTTCTGCTGGATTTTATAAGATAGTTGTTAATAGAGTACAAAAAAAATAGATAAAATTGATAATATGTTAACAAACATTCCATTCGAAAATTTTTTTTTTTTTAAGTGAAACGGTATCTAGTGATGAAAGTTATGAAAAAAACAAGGTAGGCAAAAGAAAATTGTATGAAAAAAAAAAAGGTAAAAATGGAAAAAAACAAAATGGAAAATAACAAACTAAATGAAAGACAGAAAGATAGAAAAGCTAATATTTAATGTAGATATACGAAAGGTTTTGCTGAAATATGGACCCTTATGTTGAAAGAATTCTTGGAGTGGTGCCAAAAGCAGAAAAAAATATAAAACTGTAAGGCACAAGAATCACAATCTTAAGATTTTATATATATATAATGTGCGGAGAAGGTGTTGGCACACTCGTGGTATTCTCTCCCCATTTCCTGTTGTCATCAAGTCAGTTGTTTTGAGATAAAGATTTAAAAAAAAAAAAAAAGCAAGTCTGTTGGAATAACTGCTACGGAATTGAAAGGAAAGGCGGAGGCAGACAGAGATATATGCCTTAGTTACTTTCTTCCTCCCATTTTACAACACCCATCCAACAATGGGAAAATAAACCAGTGAGATGTTTCAATACAGAAGTTCCTTTTACAAAACTTTAATCACCATTTTTACAATATATTTATTTTAAATAATCTCTTTAGATTTTGTTACTTTTTTGCATAATGTTTTAATACCATCTAAACTCAGGTTATTCTATTTAATAAGATGAATATATTTTAGTTAAACTAAAAACCATAATGAAATAAAGAAAGTATTATAAGCAGTTAGTGGTAGGTACCCAGAAAAATATATAACAATGAAAACATTTTACTCTAAAACTTATTTTAAAAAAAAGAAAAAAGTATACTTTCAATTTTGGCTGATAAAAATTATGAAGCTTTATATAAATGACTGAAGTAAGAAAATATATTTTCCCACAGTTTTTTGCAATGCAATCACAAAATGTGCAACACATTAATCCTTAACACTATACAGACGCACATGCATTTATATACGTATAAAAGTCAGATTCTTATATATATATATATGTATAAACACACACATGTTTCGTTAAACATTAAAGGTGAAATGGTTTGTTGTAAATCCCTTTGAGTTTTTTTTAATAGTTTTTTTTCTGGTCTAACATTAATAATGATTTTCTGCCTCAATGTGTGTGTGTGTGTGTGTGCGTGTGTGCGTGTGTGTTGGGGGATGAGTAAAAAAAAAACTGAAATGAATTGTTACTAAATTTTTTTTTAATACGATTTAATTTTTTTTAGTAAATATTCTTAAATATAAAAAATTCATAAATGTGAGTTTTTGGCAGATTTTACCATAGAGATATTTTCAGATAGAGCTTCTTGTAAAAAGAAATTATGCCAAGTCTACTATAACACTATTTCAGAAAAAGGAGTGGCTGAATATTTACAATTATAGTCATTGAATTCCTTTGCAGTAGTTGATTTGATATTCAAAAATCAAAAACTTGGCACTGATTGGCTGATTTATACTAAACAACTAAAGACTCTCTTATACAACCAAATGATTATAATTAACAGTTGGATGATGTAGAGTTGATTTTGAAAAAAAATATTTTAAAAAGGATTTTTTTTTTATTATTATCATTTTACACTTATACTTACTAATAGTCTATTCTATACTGGAATCAATTTTGATTTTATTTATGAACAAAAATTATTCACATATTTACAGTGATAAAAATATCTGAAAAAAAATTAATTGGTAAATGAATATCAAATAGTATAATCATTATCATCATCCTTTAAAGTGAAAATGAGCAAAATTATAATCTCTACCAATGAAAGAAAAAGATTTTTAAGTGGATCTATTAATCATTACTTTACAAAGTAAAATAAAAATTCCTGTAACGATTAACTAATTATTAATTCTAGATTTTTTTTAACCTTAAATTCTAAGTGCCTTATACTAGCTCTGAAATTTTAACAATAGAAAACATACCAACATAGCCAGTGTCTAGCAATTATATGATCACAATAGAGTCTTTTTCAATATCATTTAATCCTTTGGACTCTAGTAGACCAATATATTGGCCTAAACTACCTAAAGAAGAAGTCAACACTGCCAATATTTCGACCCTTCATTGTCTTCGAAAGGAAAGGCCCTGACTGGTTAATTTGTAATTTTGCTAAATATCTATAATCTTTTTTGCTAATTACCTCTTTTACATCAGGGTCCAAAGGTTAAGAGTGAACATTCCTATGAATATCCACCAAATAAACTATTGGTTGCATAAGGTTATTCAGAAGGGTTAGTGGTTTTCATTATACAATACTTAACTCCTATGTTTTTCTAACCTATTTTATATTCACCTAATAAAGAGTAGTCAGCAAAATTTTAAAAGCAGATGATTATTCAAAGAGTCGACTCTAACGTTTCTATACGATCAGATTCTGTAATGTGTAACAAATTAAAAAAGAAAGAAAGAAAATAAGAGAGAAAGAAAAAACAATTCCATCAAGATTGGAATTTCTTTTTCTTCTTTTTTTTTAAAGGTTAATTCTTATTAGAGCAGTTATTTCCTTCTCAGCTGAATTTAAAAAAGAAAAGAAAAAGGCTAAGAATTGTTCATGAGTTTTAAGCATAAATGACATTCATGGTTTTGATAAGAGAAAAATAAAGAAGAAAAAAATGTGAGTAGAAAGGAAGGAAAGAAGGCAGGAACAACTGTGAATGGCATGGGGGCAACAAACAGTTAGTGTGTTATGGATAGGTCATGCTTAGTTGGGACAAGAACTTAGTAGGAGGTTAATTCAGACCAGAGATTGTCACATGGCATGGGTTCATTCACAACTTTCAGTTCTCTTCTTCTATCTTTCTCTAAGAGCTGGGCAAGGAAGTGGATCATGGTTAAACATGGGTTGACATTTTAGGGAGAGAAAAAAATGCTTATATTATAACAACATCAGCAAGAAGACATCCCAAGTGGGAAAGTGAAAAAAACAGATGAAATAATTCCAGTTACTATTTCTAAAAATTTAACCATCAACCCATGTAAATTAGAATATATATATATATACAGAAGAGATAAGAATTTTTAAATGTTTATCTACTATGAGATTTATAGAAATGGAGAGAGAGGGAGAGAGAGAGAGAGATTGAAAAGCTACCCAGTCACCCAAATAGTTTAATCATTATCATTGCTGCCAAAAAATTTAGTAGTAGATAATTATAATTGAATAACTATAGAATAATTGATTTTCATTGGAAATGAAACTGATGTCACAGTTGAAAGATCCTTTTAAAAACAGTATTATTTCCTCATATAAACATGTTACAAACTTATTTTGTTTATAAAATTTTACATTTGTATGACTATTATTCATTTTTGTCTATTCTAAAGCCTTCAATATGCCGCCCCCCCCGGTCCGCCCCCCCATGTGCCACCCGGGGGGTGGGGACCGCCCCCTCCACTCCTCCCTTGCTACACCACTGCAAGATAAGCTTTACAAGTAAAAAAAATTTAGAAAAATCTTTTCATTGATGAGTATATCAATGTGCATTCCTGAGTAATGTATAAAAAAATCAAAGGTGATAAAAAAGATGTTTAGTTTATCAGTCTTTGAACATCTACTGACCAAATTTAAAAAAGTTAAAAAAAAAAAAAAGACATGGGGGGGGATGTTTAAAAAATAGAAATTTTGTGCCAATCTTTTTCCAGACTAAAGTCAGATTGATAAGATTCTTTTGATTGAAAAAAAATATATACATATATATATAAGTTGGTAGAGATGCAGAAAGACATATACACAGACAGACAGATAGACAGAGATAGATAGACAGGCAGGCAGGCAGACAGACAGAGACAGATAGACAGGCAGGCAGACAGACAGACCAATAGACAGGCAGGCAGAGATAGATAGATAGATAGATAGATCGATAGATAGCTAGACAAACAGATCGATAGATAGTTAGACAAACAGATCGATAGATAGTTAGTTAGACAAACAGATAAACAGAAAGACAGATAGACAGACAGACAGAGAGATAGACAGACAGACATATAGATAGATAGACAGACATATATATAGATAGATAGACAGACAGAAATATAGATAGATAGACAGACAGATAGACATATAGACAGACAGATAGATAGACAGACAGACATATAGATAGACAGACAGACAGACATATAGACAGATAGATAGACAGACAGACATATAGACAGACAGACATATAGATAGATAGAAAGAGACAGACATATAGATAGATAGATAGATAGACAGACAGACATATAGATAGGTAGAGACAGACATATAGATAGATAGATAGATAGTTAGACAAACAGATAGACAGACATATAGATAGATTGATAGATAGTTAGTTAGACAAACAGATAGACAGACATATAGATAGACAGACATAGATAGATAGATAGACAGACATAGATAGATAGATAGATAGGTAGGTAGATAGATAGATAGATAGGTAGATAGATAGATAGATAGATAGATAGGTAGATAGATAGATAGATAGATAGATAGATAGATAGATAGATAGATAGATATAATCAGCCACAAACCACCCACTGTCAGAAAATGTTTATGTCTAAAGCATTTGATAACTTCTCTCCTACCATCTCTGCTTTAATTATTTCTATAAACAAAATCCAATGAAAATCTTTCCTTCAGTGAATATTTTTTTATGTAGAGCACAAAAATGTCATCTAGGAGATTATAAAATGTTTCTAGGACAAACAACTATCTTTCCTACTCCATCGAGCTATTAACATAGCTCACATTATATTATTACTATAAAAACATTTTCGGATAGCAAATAACTTCCTAAGTGCACAAGAGCTTGAAATTAATCATTAAATAAGACAACCAACTAAAATGACAGTTTGTAATAATTAAAAATTTACTTGAATTTATTATGACTATTTATATTCCTTCTCTCTGGCCAGAGTAGAAACTTTAAATAGAAATGGAGCCTCAGGTTAAAGAAAAGATAAACAATTTTTCAATAATTCCAGTCCATTATTTTATTTAATCAAATATTTTGTTTTTCACAAAGTTTTTATTTGTATAACCCATTTGTGTCACATGTCTATTAACTTTTCTTCTGAATGAAATTCAGACTTCCATTTCTGTAAGAAAAAAAAAATTCTATTTTTTAGGTTACTCTATTTTTTTTTCTAGGGTTGTTGAAATTTAAAAGACCAATTACATAAATTTGAAAATGTGACCTTTTTAATTCATCTTAACCATTTGAACCCTAGAGCAGATATATATTGGCCCTGGAGACCTAAGGCAAAAGAAAACTCACACACACACCCAATACCAATATTTTGGCCCCTCCTTTGGACCATGACTTAGCAAAATAACCAACTGGTTATTCAGAGCCATTAAAAGAACATATTAGAGCTGAAATATCTGTGTGTTTTTGTTTTTTCCTTAAATTACAAAGGCAATATATCAGATATACTGTCCCTTTAGGGTTGAAAGGGTCAAGAAAAAAACTTTATGCTGATTATTTCTGAATCAAAACAGATTTATTTTCACTAACTTTCAAGGGAAAATTTTTATTGTTGTTTTTACTGGTTTCAAATATTTTCAACCTAAAATATTTCATTAAAACAAATCATGATTTAATTGAAAATGGTGAAATAATTAAAAAAACATATCATTATCAGAATAGCAAGTTTTCATACAACTTACAACAAACTAATGGAATCAAAACATATTTTGAACCGAACCAACTTACAAGGCTCTCAGTTACATTGAAATATTTCTTCAACTTTTAATGAAATTTTAACTAAAAGGAGGATTAAATATCATAATGATTCTTGGAAATATTATTTCATTTGACTCCCTTTTAACACACAACTTCTATTCTTAAATGAAACACAATGGTTACTTTTATCAGCATGCATTCTTATTCAAAAAGTTGGTCAGTTGCAAACAAAGAACTTTAACAACTTTAATCATCAAGTTTCATGGTTTCCTATTTTGTAATGTTTCTCACTAACCCATCTACACAATCATGAAACAAAGAATAGAATTGATCAAAAGTTAGTTTTTAACATTTATCCAAATTAACATATTTCCAAACTGTCAAAGTAGGTTATATATTTTCCCATAATCATATTACAAACTAGAATAAACCCCAGGCAAAGCATTTCCAAGAGGATTTCAACTTTAAATAAAATTAAAAAAACTTATGAAATTTTATTTTCAATTTTCATTTAATATTAAAGCAACTAGAAATAGTACAAGTGGTACATCAGTTATGAACTTATTCCATTCAGGAACTTAATTTTGGAAAGTGATTTGTTCAAAATCTAAATCCATTTAACCTATAAGAAATAATGGAAACAGTTTTAATCTGTTCCAAGCCAGCCTAAAACTCCATTCTTAACCCTTATTATCATGAAACATGCCTAGAATTATGGTACATAGTACAATCAAATATACAAACATCAAAATTAGAATAAAATAGAATTTAATGTACTCCGCTTTTCTTTGTTTTCTTTTCATTTATTTTAATCCACATCTTTCGCCTCTGGAGACGAATACAAAATATGAATTTTGTACCAAAAACCAATCCAATAATTTTTCCTTTTTGGTTTTGAATACCAATTTGTACAAAATCCAAAACATTTGAAAACAGAGGTTCTACTGTATTTAAGTTATTCAATAGATGAACAAATGGAGAGGTTATAAATTTTATATGCTCACATATTTAAAAGAAAATTTAGATAGATACATTCATGATAGAAAAATATTTAAATTTTACAAAAATATTAAGATTGTTTATAAATGAAAAATGAAAACAATAAGACCGAAAACTATTTCTCTTGCTTTCTCACACTAATATAAATGCAGAGACCATCCTTCATAAAAAAAAAATAAGCATTGGTATTTAAATCTTTGAGGTCATCTACCAACAAGAAAATTGCCCTGAATCAAAGAGAAAACATTCAATGAGAGAGAGAGACAGAGAGAGACAATACAATGAGGAAGAGTTAGTGACAAAAAAAAAACATTATGTATATGCCTATATGTGAGTGTAGATAGATTGGTAGGAAGTTGGTTGAGCAAAGCAGATGAAATAGGGCATTTAGAGGCGACCATATTCAACTTAGGTTTTTCCAGAATTTAGCCAGACTACATATTTGACCAATATTTAATGGACTAAGGTAAATATATTACATTTATAGAATATTTTATTTTTGTGTATATTAACTTATAGTCATGTTCAAAGTTTATGAAGTAATGATTCAATTTAATAATATTCAATTATCTCCAGACATATATGCTAGACCACTGCCCGAAACGATCGGGGCAGAATAGTTAAAAACTGATAAATTTAGTAGAGGATAATACCTTGTGATGAGCCATTACAATTTTTTTATAATGCAAACAAAATTGCCTATTTATTTAATTATTTTCTTACAAAATAAAATTAGTTTTTTTTTTAAGTAGATTAAATCTAACAAGAATATTTAACTTTAAAACACATAAGTAGAAATAGGTTTAAGATAATACAAAAAATAATACAAAAATAAGGAATGAAAGACAGTAAAAATTTACATTAATTTACAGAAAAATATCTAACAATGTTCCTAGATTACATATTTATCTATCTATCAATATTTATTTGCAGGGCATCAAAAAAGTGGAATCTGAGAATATAGGAATTTAAATAAACTAATAAACAGGCAATTTTATAATAAAGCATTTAGACAATACAATTCTTACAAATGAAAACGTTTTACTTATTTACAGTATCATAGCTTAACTTATAGGAAATATTGGAAATGTCCTCCATTGGCATTAAGACATTATTTTCTACTGCACAACTTTTCAGACACCCTGTATAAATGTGTGTGTGTGTGAGATGTTTTTTTTAAATCTCATCTTCTTGTGAAATTAATGTGAATTCTCAATTGATAATTAAAAAAAAAAGGTTTAATTATTTTGAAGGATTTCAGAATAATAATTTCATTTTCCAGATTGGAATAAAATTGTTACATTCTTTGTTTTTTAATAGAAAAAAGATTGCATTCTTTAAATTGGTGTTTTAAACAGAAAGTCAAATTTCTTTAATCAATGCAATTACAAAGAGAAAATTATAGAAAACTGAAGTAAATACATAGTTATGATTATTTTCTAAATAAAAAGAAAAATACAAACAGATTTAAATTCCTATGAATAACCTGACCTTCCATATTTTAGCATATGAATGAAGTTTAAATTATTTCAAAATACATAAAAAAAATAAAGAATCAAAGGTTTTAGATCTTCTTTCAGTCATGGTCCACTTAAGAATAAGTAACCAGTTTGCAGTTCAGTTGAAAGAAAGATTCAGTACTCTTGTGATATAAAATATACTCTGTTGCACTAAATATTAACATATATATATATATATATATATATATATATATATATATTTTATAAGTCATGATATTCAGGTAGTTTCATAGTTCAATAATAATTCACTACATTTAGATTTAAACAAACACATAGGTACGCATGTAGCACAACTGACATAATTGTAAAAGAGACAAGCAATGTACTAGATTCATACATTTGGTAAAAAAAGAAGAGAGACTAAAGACAGCACTTATTGTTAGTTACTAAAAATATACTTGGTATAAATATCAAATAATACAAGCAGCAGGTAACTAAAACTGCCAGTTTTCTTAGAAACAAAGAATTAACACTACTAAAAAAAAAAAATTCAACGTCAATAACTGAACCACAAAAAGAATAGTTCAAATAGAAATCAATAATATTAATTGTTGAAGTATTTAATACAATAATTTGAAATAATATTTATCTAAAAACATTAATAATTTACAAAGTCTAATTCTTGTCCCAAATCTTGCAATATGTAAATTAGATAACAATATAAGTTATTGAATGAATGCATACGGTGAAGGTCATTGAGTGTTTTCTAGTCAAAAAGATTTTTAAAAAGAAAGATGAGATCTTTTATTATTTCACTATTAAAAGACTTGTATGGAAAAAACAAAAAGTAATTCAATTATAATTAATGCAGATGGCATAGTTTTTTTAATGAAAAGCTGTGTTGCTGATGATTTTCTCTTTTACATTCAACATAGATCAATTGAGGCACACTGCACTCTGTAAGCCATCTGATAAACACAAAGGTATGCTAAGCATGTTTTTTTTTGTAAAAGATAAGCATTAAGACTAAAAAGAAACATCATTAAATTCTAAATCATTCTAAAAGTGGATGATAGAAGTTTAATTGCAATAAAAAATAATTCTAATTAAAATACTCTACATATTGACATCTTGTTTCAACCAGTTTTAGAACCCTAATAAAACCAAATGCATGTAAAGTACTAAAATTAAAATTACTGGCATTACAAAATGCTATTTGATTCTTAATGTGCAAAAAAACAATTTAAGTCATAATATTCTTATACAAAAGAAAGTAAAACATAACTGTCAATAGAAAAACAATCCTCTGATTCTAAATATAATCTAAATGAAAAGCTATGACAAAGAAAATTATTTTATGGACTCAAGAAACAACAGAAATTTATATAT
>JAUZSX010180853.1:0-16493 GCA_034780655.1 Idiosepius hallami
CACACACACCTAGCTAGTTGGCTGTTGACCCCAAAAAGAGGTCCATCCACCCTTTGAAAGATCTTTTTTTTAATCCTTCAGGAAGACTAGCCACCCTCCTCACCAAACAAAGCTTGTGGGGGAACCAGTTTAGTCGCCGGTGGCGGGACCAAGTGGCAGGTAGTACTAGGTTATATTGTACCAGTAGCACATAACATAGCATTTACATGATAAAAAAATGGTAAGTAATCAGTATTTAATAATGTTACATCATTACAATTACAATTATTGATGTAGTAAGCATCATCCGCTGAATTTATTATAGTTTTGAGGGGTGTCTTGGAAATTTTTCTTTCTTTTTTTTTTATGGTCATTTAACAGAGAAACAAGTTTTCTGAACAGCTGTTGCTTGTAGAAAGTTAAAGGGAACAGTGATACAGTTCAACTATTTAAAGTTGGAAGAAATCAGTAGATTCTAACTATTTCTAAAGATAATCTGAAAGTAAACCTTTTACTTCAATTGGCATTAGAACTTTACGATTCTAAAGTTCCAATATTGTAAAGATAATAACACTGATATGATTCATTACTACTATACTTAGTTGAAATTGAATGTTGTGTCCAGAGAGAGATACTTTCAGTGATAATTTCACAGTTCTATAACTATTAGTAGATTGAACTTGCTGAAAATAGTGTTGTACAATATTCTTCTAGAATTATCAGGGATCAACATCTCATGTAGCCTTGATGTTGAATTATATTAAATAGATTGGATTATATTTGATAAAACCATCAATTATTTCTTTGTCAAACTCAACAAATGCAATCTTCTTCTGGGTACACTTTAGCAATGTTGTTATGAACATTACTGAACGCAAGATAGGCTTTAATGAATATATAACAATAATAATATAAAAGTGGTAATAAAAACTTTTCAAGTTGGTTGGTTTATTTAACCAGCATATAGACTCTCATTGGGTCATTTAATCAGTTGCTTTATTTCCTACCAAAAAAAAATTAACATTAAATATAAAATATATCCATTTATAGTTCATTTATTAACCATAATAAAATTTTCCAAAGGGAAAATAAATCAGTTTTTTGAAAACTGAAAGATTTATTAATTTGGAATCTTTAATTGTACTGAATACAGTAAGAAATTATTCATTAGTTATATTGGAATTATAACTAATATAAGCTAACCAATAAATACTAAAAGACCACATAGGTTTTGATACACTCTTAATGAAAAATTTAAGAAAATTTTTTAAATCCTTAAAACAGTCTTTGAGTCATTGAATAAATTTTCAATTATTTTTTTTTTCAAAAATTGCTTGTCCAGCCCTGATTTAAAATAATTAGAAGATTAAGTTTAATGACAAGCTGAATGAATAATCTAAAAACAAAAATAAAAGATAATCTAAAAAAAGCCAGTGTTTGTTAATGAGACAATAAAATTGAGAGATGTTACAAGCAATAGAACATAAGATAATAAAGAAAAGAAATAAACAAAATAAATCCTTTTACAAACTGATCACCAGTTTTCTGGACTTTTTTATTATTATTCCCAATTCCTCTTCAAATAGCACCAATGGATGATGAAAAGGAATAGATTTGGGAAATTTCTTTTTTTTCTTCTTCTTAAATTGAACAAAAAGCACACATTAAAAAGTTATGGAAGTAAGATTAAAAAACAATACATAAAAAGTAAGATTTCACTTTGCTTCTTTTTATAATAAACAGAAACTTAATTAGTAATAAATTTAACTGAGTTAGTATATGAAAAAAAAAATCAAATCCCCAAAAGATAAAATAAATAATCAATAACAATAGTCTCTCAAAGATCATTTTTACAAAAAAAAATGATATGCAATAAATCCAGATTCCTAAAGCTATTATTGTGACAGTGATTTAATCAAAGTTTAAAAGTTAAAATAAGATCAATAAATCAATTGGTTTTGATGTAATTGGTGATTGACAAAAACTGATAAAGAGAAAAACAAGATAAGCTTTTCAATCATTATTTTGTTTTCATTGAAATAAACATAGAATCTAGTTTATTTCATTATCCTTGTGTAGACAGTTAGCCATTACTAGCACAGGTCTGCCTTTTCGTGGCTGTTCCAAGATCGGTTTGCCAATTTATCTTATAATATTTAAAAACAATTTTTCATCTCAAATTTTTAGAAATTCCAATTTTAATTTATTTTTAGTAAAGAAACCAAATTTTAATAGTGAGAAAGTTTAGAAAGGTTTAAATCTGAAAAATTTATAGTAGCTGATACAAGCACCAATTTAATAGGTTATACAAGTTAAAGAGCTTGGAAACTTTCATTTCATCCTAGAAAGCAAGCAACATAAAACACAATGAGCTGATGGATAATGAATACAACTTATTCTTTTTGCCTTATCATACATAGAACAATGAAAAAACATTATTTGGATTAAAATTAATAATTCAAAATGCTTTTAATAGATAAAAAAAATAAAGGCTTGATAATTTGTGTTTTTACTTTTCAGACTGTTTTCCTAATCTTTGATTTTTATCTTCATGTGATTAAACTTAAGACACTTGATGGAAACAATTAATCTATGAGGTTAGACTGCTCTCATTCCACTCAGTGATAATGCATTCTTTTTTATTGCTCTTCTCTTAGAACTGTAGTAACTCAATCCATTTATCCATTGCATCACAGGTGTTAAGGGACATTTATCAGAGAATTTTTGGAACTTATAAACTTCATGTTTTCTCTGGTATACTTACCACTGAATTTTTACCTTCATTTATATTGCTATTATCTATTTTACTTATTTAGTAATACTTATTTTATAAACAACAATCAAACTCGTCTTTTCTTATTCCTTCGTATATTGTATACTTGCCGTGCTTGTTAAAGCCCAACATGCATTACCACTTAGAAATGTCTTCATTTCCAGTATCTTGATTTTATTCTACAACAGCAGCTGGTTTCCCTTTTTCCTTCAGATGTGTACAGCCATTCCAAACTTTTTGCTTTAACCCCTCATTACTGTCTTTCAATGTTCGTCAAATCTTACTTTTTATTGACTAGCATGTCTCACCTTTTTAGTCTCTTCCACAGCTGCATGTAATGGATTATACACGATTTTTTATCATCTCAGAGATGTTTTCAAAAAATTGAATTACTCCTGAATAGTGTCCTAATGCTATATGGACAACATATCTTTTGAATATTTTCTGCTATCAGTAGGCTATTCCATATTGTCCTTCCTAATTGCTTGTTCCAGATTTCTACAACTTGATATGATTTTCTCAAAGTAATTCTAAATTAAATGAGAACAGTCTAGACTTGTTGATTCAATTCAAAGTTCCATAAAGGATTCAGATATACATGAAGATTTCAGAGTTTAATGCCTTGCAGGCTGGAGAATTTATCAGCCAAAAAAGTGTGAAGATAACAGTAAAGATGGAGGTAAAAGTCTAAAAATTTAAAAAGAGAAATTATTAAGCGTCATCTCAAGGATTATGAAAAACATAGATTTTATCATTAAAAAAGATTTTTAAAAAATCAAATTTTCATTAAAGTTTTTTTTACAGAAAAATTTATGATTTTATACACATTTTTGTTCTAAAAGATTTTGCCCACTACTTTTATAGGCCATGAAAAGTGATTTTTTGGATAATAATGTGTCCTTTAAGTGTTTGTTTTAACAAAGAAGAGGGTCTGCCACCCCCAAAAGTTGATTTTAAATGAAATATCATGGATTTGCTTCCACCATTTACCCATTCTAAGCTTAGGTAAATAGGTATAAAACAATAAGTATATGTGATTAAATCCTTATAAACCCTAATTGATTTATTCATCTCTTCATAACAATTATTGCATTATCTACAAATATGAAAAGTAGGTTAAATGATTGACACCTCATAATTGTAAAAGTGATAATTTTAATAAACTTTTTTTTTTAAATAATTTGTTTCCTGAAATAATTCCATTTAAAAAATCATTCAGTATTCAAAAATTAGAGTTCTTTAGAAATTTATAATTTGGTACTAAACTTACATCAGGTTATATCATTATAAAAAAACATATGCAAATGTATGGATTTATTAAAAAATAGATTTTGATTTATTACAACATAGAAACCCCAGTTTAAGTTTATGATAACAAAATTTCAAGTAACTCAAATAAAAGCAATTATTCATTTTCATGTTAATAACTCAAATTTAATAGGTATTTATAATTTTAAATAGTTGGTTTTGTTAATAGATTTGAGTATTTAAAACTAATCCTAAGCAAATAAAGAAAGGAGAAGTCTGATGTTACATGGATTATTCAATGATTTATTCATTTTAACATTAAGAGCTAACAGAAACTTATTGAGACTATATTAGTATTAAATGATTGACATTTAATCACATTATTTGCATTAAAAAATATATTTTCATAAAGGATTTTTCTTTCAGGTGGTAAATAAAAATGACTTTAAAAGTTCGAATGGAATTCACAAGATTTTATCATGGTTATTGCTAGAAAAAAATAATAAATCATTGAAATAAAAAAAAAAACAATGAGAGTATCCGAAACAAAGATATAAATTATTGTAAAGAAAGACTATTGTAAAGTAAAAGACTAATAATGTTAATTAATACACTGAAAATGTCACATGAAGATTTAAAATGCTTTGCAATATTAATAAAAGGTTTTTAGTGTATCTTTTATTTCAATGTGATGAATGAACAACAAGATTTTTAGAAGAAATTTAATTACATTTTCATCACTTAATGATTTCAAAGTGAATTTTGAAGAATAGATACAATACTATTATAAAGATTCTTAAAAAAGTCTCTAATTAAAAATTTTCATAGAAATGTATGAATTAAAATATGTGATGCTTGTTTATCTGTTAAGATCAGAAATCAAAAAAGCTGTCTTTATCTTTTTTTGACTAAAATACTTTTATTACTCATTGCTTTTTCAAATACAAAATTAAAAACATTAGTTGAACTTAACTCTTGTTATGATTATAGCTGTGTAGAAAATTCTGCAAGGTGCAAGGATTAATAAATATTTCTATTTTAAGCTCTTCAAGATCCAACAAAATAAACATTAACAACATTATCATCAGGTGTTTATTCTATAATAATCAATGCAGATATTACTTTCACTACATGAGATGACTAAAATTGAAGTAACAGATGTGTCATTGTCAAGATAGGCACTAAAATGGTTGTTGAGAAAATAAAGATTATTCTCAACATAACAGTAGAAACCATTTTCATAACACCATTTACTACAATTTTGATTTTTTTTTTATTAATGTATAAAGAAATTTTTATATAAAAGAGAATAACCATTTAAAAACATTTTCTAATAAACTAATTTAATTTCACATTGCGAACCTATTGCCTGACTTGTGACCACTGCCTCATAATCAATCAGATAAATCAACTAGTCTTAGTATTGTAACCTATCTTCTTAAATAATTTCATCATTAATTAAATCATCTCAGGTTCTAACAATTATTTGCATTATTTTATCTTGGACAAATCTTGTCTATCAATTACTCTCTGTTATTTCAAAAAAATCACAAACATTTCTCATAACATAATAATTCTGAGTATTAACTTTAACTTGCTTCAGTTTTCCATTTAAATTTGTTTTTTTTTAACAGAATTAATACAGAAAGGGTTGGTTTTTTTCTAAGCCTTTTTATTTAATGAATCATTTGTTGTAAAAACTAATATTTCTAAATTTGGCAAATTCAAAATATAGCAATAATTTCTTCTCAGAGAAGAAATTATTCAATAGGATTGCTAATGCTTTATTATCTAAAGAAAATGGATTCTTTCTTCATATCAAATTAGGTTTTTCTTTTGCCTTTCTGCCTGCCAATTCATTTATTAAATGCTAACCAAAGCATTTTTTTTACCAAAATGTTTGTCTTAAGCTAGAAATGGTCGATAGTAAATTCTGCTGGAGTTACACACCATTAATATTTCAATATATAATTTAAATCAATTTTTAATCTACAGAAATATTGTATTATTAGTTTTAGATATCACCAAAACCAAAAATCAATTTGATAATAAATTACTGTCAAAGTTTAAAGCTTATTAAGATTATAACTTCCTAGTGCCAGAATAGAAATCTTATTAAAGTTAGGCTTTACAAGTGCTTATTTATTCAACATATCTGTTCATTTTTTTGGTTCATCTCACTAAAAATGATTTATATCACCAAATAAATGTTTTACTGAACAAATCGCATAAAAAAGATTTACAAGGGAAGCTCATAAAGAATTGTGAAAACAGTTTAAATAATTTAAAATTTTATGAATAATAAAACTGTTTCAGACCACATAATGTTATGAATATAGAAATAAATATCAACTACAAAATTCTAACTTTAAGAAATAGAAAATCCCAATACTGACTTAATATTTATCACATATAATAACCTACCCCTACTAATAAAAGAAGATCAGTAAGTTTTCCAGATATATTAAAGTATACATATTTAACCTAATGTTTAGATTCTATTTTACCAAGAATATTATAATATAAACAATATTTTGTTATAAACTGGATAAAAATTTGCTAACTAAATAGATTTCCTACAAATTGTTTCTCTACAGTACAACAATACGCTCCTTACAAATAGGGTGCGGGAGAGTTTCGTCAGTGATGTTTATAGCCGAGAATCATGGGAAAATTTTGGGTCTCCCAACATATTTTCCTCCCCTCGCAGACCTGACCAGAGATAATCAGTCTCCCAAAATATGCTTCCAGACAGTTTATATATAATGTGGCTTTCCTGACTGGCTAAATAGTATTCAAATTTAACTGAGAAACCAATGCGAAGGAAATAGAATTGAATCCTAATAACATTGCTAAGTTCTTTTAATGGTTCCCTTTCCTCTGGTTTGGCTTTTTAAAATTGTTACCTTCAGTTCCGCTCTATGAATTTTGATTCTATTTTGTCTTCGGTTCTCACTTATGATATTATTCGCGTCTTTTTTCTTCTTCTTGACTCCAAATCTCTCTGCCGCGAAAGAGAGAATAATCTTAGCCATTATCGCAAGGCGTTTGTCAGCAGACCCCCTAGGGATTAATGTAAGGTTCTCGTAAACATCAGAGTCAAAGTCATGCCAGTCGTTTATTTTAACAGCCGCAAGCCATTTGATCTTATTTTGAAGTGCTTTAAATGGTATGTCGCAAGTTGAGATGGCAGCCACTTGGGGGGGATTGAGCACTGTGGTGTGACTCCAAGCTCTGCTACCCTGCGTCTCACTAGGAGAAACTCCTGAGCACTGTGACTGACCGCTATAAAGAATATGGTAATGAATGAAATTTAACATAGAACATTGTTTATTAATTAACCAATTTCTTTTTAGTTTTTATTGCTGTTTTTATCTTTTTTCCAACTATACTTACAGGATATCATGAATTATTTTTGTAGATATTTTGACAAAAATATGCTAAGAATGCAAACCCCAAACAATTAACTGGTCATCCAGGTTAGAGATTTAGCACAGTAATCAATCAACAGCTGTAAAAACAAAATCTCACAACCAAAGATTTGAATAATGGTGATTCAACAAAATAGATGCTTATTGACTTGTCTTAACAAAGAATAGGAAAAAAAAGAGATAGAAGAAGTGAGACTGTTATAATGTTGTGGAGACAATGAAAATAGTTTTTTTTCTGTTTTTTTATAAAAAATTATCTTTACTTTATTCTACTTTTTAATTAAGTTTTCAAAAAAACAACTCCCATTATCCACGAATTTCCCCCCCCCCATTAAACCAAACTGAGATTTGCTATTTTTTCAAGTATTTGTTTATTCTTGTTATTCAATATTTAGAATTCAACTTTAGAATATTACATATTTTGTTAATAGTTTCATCTGTTTACCAAAAATTTTGAATAAAATCTAAAACTTCCGTTAATATGTATATTATTTTAATTTAGAACATCTTTATTAATTATGGTAGTCTATTTTTTCATAAGCAATTAAATCAACAATTAAAATAATTCTGAAAATACTTCTATCTTTTTATTAATATAAAATTTGTTTCTTTAAATGAATACTAGATTTTAAATAATATTTTTTCAGTATTCAAAGATAAAAGATATAGGGAAATTAAATTCTATATATGAGACCAAAACAGGTGAAAAAATCATTTGGGTATTCATTTTATGTAATAGGATTTAATAATGATCTTCAATTTGAAATCATATTCTGATTTAGGGAAGCGAAGCTGGAGTAGGGCAGCGAGAGTGGAGCATTGGTAAAAGCTTGGACTCTGGCTGGCACAAGTTCAAATCCCAGTCAAAACCATTAGATTCACCTTTAGCTGCCTTGGGCAGATGGGACTCAACTCGGGAGAGCAACTCATCTAGGTGAAGGGCAAACACTGAATGCAAAAAGCCCAGGTATATAGAGCATGTAAAAATGGCCTTGTGCCTAACTTGGGTTTATTCTTGACCAAGTAAATATAATATTCTGATTTATCACCTTCCAAAGGTTAACCAAATTCTTGGTCAATATTTAACCAACTCTGAAAACTCAACAAGCAGGATGAAGAAAAAGATACCAAAAACTTATTTTTTTCTATTTAATATAATTATTAGATAACTTTATCTGTGATAAAAGCAATATTCATTCTTAAATAAATATCAAATAATAACCAAATGGTTTAAAATAATAAAGAAATTCCAATTATTTTGGGTCATAAAACTAAATTTTAATTGATTTAGTTTTTTCAATTGAAATTCTTTTTTCTGTAGAACCTGAAAATGTTCTGATTCTTTTTATTTTACTGTCAATGCCTAGTAATGAAAAGTCTAACAATATAGAAATGTTTAGAAATATTTTCATTTATGATTAATATATATTTTAATTGTTAATCTACTGAGACAGAAAGAACTGGTTACCAGCAAATTAATTGGTACAGTAAGCCAATCAATTGAATAACATCAATTATAAGTTTTAAACATGGAATTGATAGTTTGTTTTTTGTTTTTTTATAAAATGTTGTTCAAATTTTAGTTTAATTTAAAGTTATCTTTCAATATAGTCTTGTTGATAAGATAATAGCAATTCAACTAAACTGGCCTGTTTCTGCAACATCTTAAACTCAAGTTCATTCATGTATTTTGCTCAGCATAGATTAAATAAACTTCATCAGTAAAACTATAGAATATAAAATAACAATTGAATACAAATTGGAATTATCAAATATGTGTTGGTAGATTCTATTCTTTTATTCCTAAAAAAATGTGGAAAATATTCAAGATAAAATTGTACATGTGTGAGTGTGTGTATCAAAATATGTTTAAATTAACAAAGAACTGAATCAAAATATAAATTTGAAAGCATTTTATGATAAAAATTTAAACACTTTCTTGAGGAATAAAAAAGAATCTACAAACACATTCTATAATAATTCCAATTTGTATTCAAATTATATTTTATATACAATAGTTTTACTAGAAAGTATAGCCAGGAGATCATTAATCTTATAATTAATCTTAAATTCTAATCAAAATAAATACACATTAATCTCAAGACCTAATTATAGAAAAATATATAATTATTAAATGTTTAGACAAAGAAAAAAAACATTTGACAATTATAAATTTTTATCATAATGAAGATGAGCAACGTTTTTGTTTTTACTCATTTTATGTGAATTATTGATAGATAAATCATTATTACCTGAAATGCTGTTTATAGAACAAAAATCACCAATAATTTCCATGGATTATATAGAAGGGCTTGGTTCAAATTCTATTAAGGCTCACAGGTGTCACTAAATGAAGATAAATTATATCACTTGAAATACAAAAGTATGAAAAAAACAAAATAATATATTTAAATATTCAACCAAACCTTATGTAGCATTAGATTGATCTTTAAAATAATTGTGATTTAGTAAAATGAACTGAACTACAACTCAATAATTCTGATTCTTTTTTTACATCTTTTCTTTAGTTAAGTCAGTCTTAGCAAACAAAAAGACTTGTTTACAAACTACCCATAATTACTTTAGTCAATGAAAATTAAAATATACTAGAAGTATTGCCAGACTTTGCTCAGAGCACCGCCAACTTGCCACTAAGATAATCAGGAAAGCAAAGCCTATCATCTAGGAAGACAATGTTTTTTTTTTTTCAAAAATTATTTTTTCTTGAATTTCAAAATGCTTCTCCGTTATTTACTTACATTTTTTTTAAATTTAAAAACATGTCTTCATATTTTCTCTATGTAAACACAAAAAAAGATTTTTTAAACAATTTACACTCCTGTGTTGCTCAAAAAATTTATACACTTAAGTCGTGTTGGAGACACCGGTTCCCGTCAAATGACCAAAGTTAAGTAACGTCGAGCTTGGTCAGTAGTTAGTTGGGTGACAATATAAGAATAACAATGTTCACAGTTCAATTTCATGTTTTCCTTAGGAAAAGTAGTGTCTGCTCTATCTAGCCACTGAATTTGAAACCGGATGTAGAACCCAATCAAACACAACGATTTCATTCATATAAGTAGATAGATAGATTTCGAATAACTTAAAACTTAGATTTGTAAATCAATAAATCATTTACTGGTTGTAATTAGAACCAATAGAACATTAAGGTTAAAAGCTTTTTTTTTTCTACATTTTTTTCTTTTAATTTTGATTATTATTATCTGCTATTTTGTGTTTTTTTTTTTTATCTAAAATACAAAATAAGGGTAAATATAATAAATTGTAATTTTTTTGTTTTTAATTTCAAAAATCCATAAACTCTAAACGGTGCAAAAGCACTTTTTTAACAGCCAACTCAGCAGGAGGACAGAAAAGTATAAAGTCATTTATTCAATAATCTTTTTCTTATAATCAATATGATTTAACAAAAATAAACATTCTTTCAGCTAAGTCATTATCTTAATTAACATCTTTCTTTAAAGATAGAACCAAGATGATCTTAATAAAAAAAAAAAGCATTTTAAAACTTTATCCTTCTTTAATATAGTCCAAAATATTTCAATGATATTTAGACATAACCGTCATTTAAATACATTTAGTTGTGGTTAAGTAGTAGTAGTGGTGGTAGCGCTAGTATTTTCATTTTTGTCTTGGAAGAAGATACTGTTCATTTGTTAAAAGGGAAATTAGAATAAGTTTCTGTTTTATTTTTCAACATATTTGTCTTCCGACAATAAAGACTACCCCTTTTTATTTAGTATTTTTTACCAGTTTTAACAAGAAAAACTAACAATTCGCACGTCGTAAGGAGAAAAAAAAATTATTAAGAATCGTTTCTTTTTAATTAATCTGAACAGATGTTTTTTTTTTGTTTTTTTTTTTTATTCATAATGATCTTTTATCCAAATTATTTTTTCTGTTAAAATCGATTTTAAAAAAGAAACAAAAACGAAATCGATTTGATCGTTTTTACGTTATCCGACACCAAAATTCATTTAGGATAACAAGACGCTTTCTTCTTCTTCTTCTTCTTTGGTATGTCCATTATTGTTATTTTTAGATTGTTTGCGTTTCTACTCTTGCCAAATTTATTCAGATTTAATCAAATATTATTACAACTGAAGGGAAGAAAAAGAGAAAGAAATACAAAGAGGAGAAAGAAAATGAACAAAAAAATCACTTAATTGTACGAAATAAAAAAAAATGAAATATAGATTTCCTTCTTTCCTAGTTGACAAGTTTGAATATCAAAACACAATTCAGACATTATTTTTTTTTAAAATATATCAACAAAAGAAAACCAACAAGAAAACATAAGTTGAAATAAACAAAAAGTAATATTGAAATAAATTCAACCTTTCAATTGCGTTTATAATAACAATGATAATAATAATAATAACAACAACTATGATGTCAACAAAGCTATTTTTTATGACAACAAGAATATCCTATATGCTAACCGTTTTCTAAAGAAAGAAGAAGGGAGAGGGGACAGAAGAAGAAGAATGAGTAAACAAGCTGGAACAGGTCATCATTACCAACAAACCAACAAACAACAACACTCACCAGACTGACAGTTGAAGGAAGAATTGTTCGTTGCTAGGAAATTTTAGATCTTCAATTATTTAGGTTTTATTATTCATTGGTCAAAACTATAAATGCTATTAGTTTTAAGTTTAGAACAAATAAATGAGTTTTTCAACTGAATGCACGCAGGACAGAAATTACGAGAGATTTTTTTTTTAGTTCTAACCTTGACAAACAAAATTCATTAACTTTTAACGTAAAAAAATGATATTAAAGTAGATTTTGGAAACAAAAAATCCAAATAATTTTTTCAAAGGTTTGTTTTTATTGTGTGTGTGTGTTTTTAAATGTAGAAGCCAAAGCCAGTCGATCGAAAACGGAATACCAAATTTTAAATTTTTTTTAAAGAAAAAATAACTTATAAAAAGTGTAATTGATTTTAATATAAAATTGCTTCAATGATTTAAAATATTAGTTCAAATAGATTTTAAAAAAACATTAAGAAATATTTATAAAATTATACTTTGATTTAATTCATAAATATTGATGTTACTTTCAACATTAAATATTGAGGTTACATTTTAATAATTATCGAATTTTTAAAAACTAAAACACGACAAACAACAATACAAAGTGAAAATGACGCAAATTGATATGAACTGGAACTAGCAACCACCACTAAACTAAATTTTACGTACATACATAATATATATATATATACATATATATATATATATACACACGAATAATTATATCCCCTCTTTTTTGAGGGTTTTTTTTTTGTTTTGTTTTTTCGCAATTCGAAATCATCAAAGTAGGACAGAAAGAAGACTACTTTTTTTTCTATTCAAGTTTTGACACAAAAAATAAAAAAGGAGGCGTAAAAAGTTTTTAGTGTGAAACAAACAAACATTTCAATTTCTTTATCGAGTGTTTTTGTTTTTTTTTATTTTGTAATTAAACAAAAGGAAACAATTGATTGACTTGGTTATTGATTAATATTTCAAAATAAATTTTTTAAATGTCAACATTTTACTTAGATATTTTTTTGATAAAATTAAACTTAAAACTAATGACATTTTCCAGTGGAAGACGAAAATTTAAAAAAAAAATTAACGTTTTTTTTTAAAGAAATCTTTAAAGTTTAAAGCCATATATTTTTTTAGATCTCGTAAAAATGGCCTTGTGCCTTACTTGGTTTGGTGTTCGACCAAGTAAATATATTTTTTAATCGAATAAATCCTTGATTGTATGTAAGTAAAAAATAGGCAAGAAAAATAATTGGTAAAAAGTATAATACTATTATATTATATATTAAGGATAAATAATTTCGGATATCCTAAACCACTTACACGTTTTCTTTAACGATGAGGTAAAAAAAAAACTAGATGAAAAAAAGGGAGGGGGCATTTTTTTTTTTTTTTGGCTTACAATTTAACAGGACTGGACAAGAAGACAAGACAACTAGTCATTTAAGTAGTTACCGATCGAATAATACACACACATATATATATATATATATATATATATATATATATTAATCTATTTAACAGGGACGTAAAAATGGTTAAAGATTATTACACATAATTATTTTTTTAATGCAAATGCATCTACCGTACAACAAAAAAGTGACATTCAGCCAGGCAAATAAAAAAAAACACTAACAAACTGGAATAATATATATATATATATATATATATATATATATATATATATATATATAATAGTCTAAAATGGTTATAGGGTTGTTAATTGAATAAATAGGTAATAATCGAAGTGGTTCAAAAGTCAAATAATTCATTTAGTTGTATTTAGAGAGTAGGAGTAGCCTGTGTCAAGTTACTTTTTTTCTCTCGTCTAGTTCTTACTCAAAAAGAAAGAAAAGTAAAAGCATTGGCACAGATTTCAAATGGAATTTTAAGTGAGCAAAGTGGAGACTTTCACCTGTTTGTAGGGTTCCGTTTCGTTTTTGGACAGGGTCAATGAGGTGTTGGGTCGAGCGACGACCACTCATTCCAGGTAAGTGTAGAGCCAGGCGGGAAACTCGACTTTCATCAATATGGCGGACATAGAGGCTTGTTGGATGAAAGAGAGAGAGACAGGTAGGAAGGTAAAGAGAGGGGGACAATACGAGAGAGAGAGGAAGAGAGGCAAGGACAGGGGGACAATACGAAAGAGAGAGAGAGAGAGGCAGAGGGGACAATAGGAGTCTGAGAGGAAGAAAGGCAGACAGAGAGAGGGACAATACGAGAGAGAGTGAGAGACAGAAATATAAAGGGAAAGAGAGCGAACAATACCAGAGAGACAGAGAAAAAGAAATGGAAAGAGAGGGTAGAATACGAGAGAGAGTAAGTAAGAGACAGAGACAGAGACAGAAACAGTGAGTAAGAAAAAGAAAGAGACGGACCACAAGTGTTGAGATCTCGCGAGAATCACGTCCACTAAAAACTTTTTCTCTTTTTTTTTTCTTTTTCCAAAAAAAGAAAATAAAAGAAATTTTTCTTTTCTATTTTTTAACAATTTAAAACAAAATGTTTTTCTTTTCATTTTATTTTTAGTTCGTCTCAAACAGGAAACACTAAAACCATTTGTTATTATCATTCATTGGATTCTTTAAATGCCCAAGCAATTTCCATTCAATTTAAATTTATGAAATAAACTTTTTGTTAAATTTCTTTTTAATAAATTTTAATTTTTCAACAATAACAACAAATACAGCATTAAAAGTTCCTATTTCAAACAATTGAAAATTTAAATAGTTTTAAAAAGTTGAGAAGTTTACCGACCGCTATGTTTGGTATTTATTTTTTTTAAATTGAAATAGAAAACAAAACATTCTATGACATTAAATGTCCTACTTAACTTTGTATTAATTTGAACACGACATTTTTGACATGTTTTAGTTTTAAAGGTAATTCAACCTTTTTTAATTGCCAAAAATAAAAGTTTAAAATTTGCTGGAAACTTGAGAATTTTAATAATTTTAGACATAGAAAACTATATCTTTGTTTTTGTTATTCTGAATTTTAGGTGACACTTTTTCACTTTGTCAAAATATTTTAAAAACATTTTGTAAAACTATTCTGTCAATTATATTTTTGTCCCATTTCATTTCTCAGTGTAAAATACGTTGTTGTTGTTAGCTGACATCTTGTATTAAAAGAATAAAAAAAATAACAAGGACTTTTACAGTAACATTTATTTCAATAATAGTTTATGAAATAGTTTATTTAAATCAAAAAACCATATCCATTTGTTGTTTTTTTTTTAGATTTGTATTCAAAAACACGTTTGAAAGTTGAAAAGCGTCTCTTTTTAATAAATTCGGTTAAAGTTTATTTTTATTATTATTTTAAAGAAATAAAGACAACCAAGATTATTCAATCATTCCTAGCAGTTAAAAGTATAAGTTGAGTGTAAAGTGTAAGTGTACACACACACACACTAAGTACAAGAAGTCCAACCTCCTTTATGCTTAGAGGGTCAGTCAGTAGTTGCAGTTCTTTTTCTAAGTACTTTAAGTTTCTTTAAAAGTTTTCTATGTAATTAAACTACTTCATCTCAAACCAATTTCTATTATTTATTTAATTATTAGCACAAAACTTCTAAGCGTAATTTTTAGAATAACAAAAAAAAATTCTTAAAAATAATTTTGAAGAAAAAAAGCAGTAAATTAAAATAATTAACAGAAACTTTTATTTCAGATTAGTTTTATTTCATTTTTTTCTTTATTTTTTAAACCTACTCAAAAAATAGAATTTGTACAAAATAAAAAAGTTACTTAATTCAAATGATAAAAATAAGTGTAACAAAATTTATAACGTTTTGTTTACAGTAATTTTAATTCAATTCTCAATTTAAGTTGTTTTTTTGTGTAGATGAGAAAAAAAACGATGAAATTTGAATTATTTTCATTTTGGGAAGGTTTTAATTTTTTTAATTAATCATTATTGGACCTCGAAGCATGACAATTAATGAGTAAACACATTGTTATTAAGAAAGTTAATTTAATTATAAAGAAAGAAAAAGAACGAGTAAAAATGAAATGAAATTATAATGAATGGCGAGTGAGAAAAATAGGCTTAACAGAAGAGAGAGAGAAAAAAAAAGAGAAAAGTTTGAAATAATGATAGAGAGAAAGGTTATGAGCAAGAGAAAGAAAAGTATTAGAGAGAGATTTCATCATAATCATGTGTTTTGGATCTTTTTTTTTTTTTACTTTTACTCACTACTAAAAAAGATAGAAATAACCCTAAACGATGATGATGCTTCCTTTCAACCCGCTCCCTCCATGCTCGTCACATTTACTAACCAACAACATTTTTAGTTTTAATCTTCTAATAATAAGAGTGGAGAGAAAAAAAAGCAATAGCAACGAATGCAATCGAAAGACTTACAAAAAAAAACTTGAATAATCAGCAAAAAATGCAAATATCCATTCATCTAAATAGATAGCGGTACTAGTGGAGATTAGATATTCGTGTTAAAAATGTGTTTTGAAATAATACATGCTCCCCAAAGACTAAACACTA
>JAUZSX010180961.1:0-16492 GCA_034780655.1 Idiosepius hallami
AAAAAGCCCGGGTAAGAGCACGTAAAAATGGCCGTGTGCCAAACTTGGGTTGGTGCTCACCAAGTAAATATAATATATATATATATATATATATATATATATATATTATTCCTTGCCACTTGAGTGCTGCATTCACTTTCTTTGTTTATTGATATTCCAAAATAAACCCTGGTTTTCTGATTAAAGGACAAAACTTATACTTTTCTTTTTTTTCTTTTTTTTTTTTGGTTGGGGGGGGCGGTGAATGATTCACACGTGAATCTGAAAATAAATCAAAATGAAACCAAAAAAAATTTTTTTTTTAATTCATTTTATAATTTTGTGTGTGTGTGATTGGGTGGGGAGATAACTTTAATTTAGTTTTTTTTTTGGGGGGGGTTGTATTTTCTATTTTCTTATTTTATAACTTTTTTTAAAATTATTTTTTGTTCTGTTTGTTTTTCGTTTTATTTTCCTTCCATTTTTTTTTTTTTTCATTTTTCCTTTTTTCTTTCATAACTTTTTCCTCCATTTCAAAAAATTAATTTTTCTCTTTTTTCATTCTTTTCTTTCTTTTTTGCCTTTAAAAATTTTTTTCTTTCCTTCCTATTTCTTTTATCTTTCTTTCTTTTTTATTCATTGATTCATTAATTAATTCCTTCACTCTTTCTTTTTTTGTTGTTTTCTTCTTTCTTTTTAGTTTTCTATTATTTTATCTGTCTTGTTTCTTCCTTTTTTCATTCTTTCGTTTCTCTTCTTTTTTCCTTCATTTTGTCCTTTATTTTTTTTCTTTTTCTTAAATTCTTTCTTTCTTTCTTTCTTTCTTTCTTTCTTTTCCCACCCCCTGTTCTTTTGAAAAACGATTTTCTTTCTGTTTGATGGACATTGTTTTTCTTTCTACGAAGGTCGTTCCAAAAATGAATCTCTTCTTTACATCATCCGAATGGATCAGAGGATATTGTAAATTGCATTTTTATGGTGACTAAACTTATACATTCATCAACGACTGTGACGTAGCAAGAGAGGGGCATAGGGGGTGGTCCGCCCCGAGCAGCACACGCCAGGGGGGGGCGGCATTTTGAGTGGGTTAAATTAAATAATAGAAAAAATTTATAGTCAAAAATCAACAAAAAAGTCTGAAATTTTATAACCAAAATCAGTTTTTAAGGTTGTTGTATGTATTATGATTTTGGTAATTTTTGCACAACAAAAGATCAGTAAAGTCAATGGGCCTTTCAGACCCTAGGGAGCTTTTAGGACCGCTTGGGGAACGAAGGGTATCTTCATAAGAGAAACAACCACACAAGAAGCACACCTGGAGAATATTATCATCATCATCATCATCATCATCATCATCATCATCATCATCATCATCATCGGCGTTCACTCGTAGTCGAGTATGTAAAGATACTGTTTTTAAACGGATTTTTAAACTGTATTATCCCTCCAATGAAAATAAATATTTTAAGTTGTATATAATTAGATCCTTGATTGTAGTTTCATGAAAATAAATATGTTTAGAACTTTTTGGAACGTTAACAGGTTATAAGGGGTCAGGGATGGGATGCGAATCTTATGACGAATTTTTGCCGCCCAGGGCGGGTGGCAAAAATTGTTGCTAGGCCACTGATCAGGAAAAAGTTTTATTTTTTTTATTGGAATCCCGTCTTGAAAAGTCTTCAACTTTTTCAATTAAAAGATCAAAGGCATTAATTTTGTATTGTAGACGACCGAAACACTAACGGTGAATAGACTGTGATGATATGTCGGGTGATGAATAGTCGGGTGATGAGAAGGCTGGTGATGAGAAGGCTGGTGATGAGAAGGCTGGTAATGAGAAGGCTGGTGATGAGAAGGCTGGTGATGAATTGTCTGGTGATGAATAGTCGGGTGATGAGAAGGCTGGTGATGAGAAGGCTGGTGATGAGAAGGCTGGTGATGAGAAGGCTGGTGATGAGAAGGCTGGTGATGAGAAGGCTGTAAACCTTCACTAACATCTCTGTTGCCAATCTGAAATCTGAATCTGTATAAACTGCGAAAACGCTAATCAGGCAGTAGAGAATGTTGATCGGTTGATTTTTTCCAATTTTTTTTTTTTTCACATTGAGGAATTCAGTGATGCATCTCTTCCTCCGATGCCCATCCATGAGAGGTTGATTTCTTCGAGTCTCAGTCTTTCAATAACTGTAACGAAGAGTTGAAACTATCAGGTTATGAATACATATATTCACTCATCATAACAATGCAATTTACAATCCCCTCTGACCTGTTCAAAGGGAATGAAAAAAAAAATAGGAGGTATTACTTTTGGAACGACTCTTGTAGGAAGATATCTAAAGAATTTTAAAGTAAGCCCATTTTTTCTTTTCTTTTTTTGTTTAACAGATCAGCATGGATCAGTAAGAGTCTAATCCGCTAATTCAATCGGGCATTGCAGCTTAACGAGTTATTGCATTCATCAGCAAATCCTTCAGTCCTTAAATTCATGTCGAAGCAGTTTGAACAGATTAAATCTACTTTAGCCAGCAAAGAAAAAAATAATTCGTATTAAATCTGATTTTTCTACTTAAATGGTGACTGCCACTTCTTTACAAAGGAAGTCCAACCCTCAGAAAATGTCGGCATGTAAATGAGTCTGCGTGTGGTTCCAAATAGCTTCTGCATTGGTTGCTGCATTCTCTACAGGATAGACATGTTGGTGGCCAGCCTATCCTTGATTTTCTAATTAATCGTAACACTTGATTATTTTGATAATTTTTTTTGCATTACAACAGTGTTGCCCTTCACCAAGATGAACTACCCTCCCGAGTTAAAGGGTCCCATCTGTCCGAGGCGTGTAAAAGTAGTTGTTGTGGTTTTGACTGGGATTTGAACTCGCATAATACAGTTTCATAGTCCGAGCTTATACCAATGCTTCACAATGCAACAATTAATGCAAATAAATTTCGCCCGGGAAAAGTTACTTTTATTTTAGACAATATTTCCATATTTTAAAAAAAATCGCCCACCGCTTTTACAAACCAATAAAAGTGACTTGTTTTTTCTTTTTTTGGTGGTGAGACAAGATATTCCTGTTAGAATTACCATTTTTTCTTAACATGGAATTGATTTTATTGTTTGGAAATAATCGACAGGCAATTTTTAGGAAATTCGGTTGTTAGACATTTAAAGAGCTTAAAAGGAATTAATCGACAAACAATCCCCATCTTCCCTCCAGCTATGGGTTAAATAGTGCAACTTGTGTTATTAAAAAAAAACTTATGTGTGTATAAAAATAACTTGTATCATAAGTAATTGTTCTAAGCATTAAAATGACATATAAGGTTGATATGCCGTTCTAAAATAACGTTTATCATAAGTAATTGTTCTCGGAATTAAAATGACCTAAAAAGGTTGATATGCCGTTCTAAAATAACGTTTATCATAAGTAATTGTTCTCAGCATTAAAATGACCTAAAAAGGTTGATATGCCGTTCAAAAATAACGTTTATCATAAGTAATTGTTCTTAGCATTAAAATGACCTAAAAAGGTTGATATGCCGTTAAACACAAAACAAACAAACATCAAACTTGCATTTAACGATTTCAAAGTCCGATTATCTATTCACTGCCCAAAGTGGACCTCCTCTAGCAACTTCAATGCAAGACCAAGATAAATGGAGTAATAAGGCAATGGATGTGTGAGCAAGGTGTAGTAAATCAAGATTTATTTACCTGTTGTGATGTCATGGTTGATGTATTTATTGTCGGTCATGTTGATGATCTGAATGATGGCATCTTGAATGGGTGACTGGAGCCAAGATGACTTGACGAACCCTTTCAGCCCAATATGAGTCTGAAAGGAAAGCAAAATATTTCAGCCTGTAGAGTAGACTCTGTAGTCTTCTCGGAGTAGAGACCCACGTGCTTTCTGGCACTTAGTGGGTTGGATCCATAGGGGGAGAGACGGTGTTATCAGTCTTCGTGTAATTCCAAGACTGGTCTAAACTGGAGTTATTGTACCAGTTTATATGCGTAAAGGGAGATAACTCTTAGGGTACTTCTGATAAGTACCCAGCACCTCTACACAGCCCAATATGAGTCTGGAATGGAAGGAAAATATTTCCAAAAATCATTCTTTAATCCTTGAATTCCTAAATATAACATGATCGTCTTATCACTTTTCCAAACATGATGGGGTGTGTGGCAGGCTGTGTGGAACACCTCGCTAGAGTGAGGTGTTCCAGAAAAAAATTTATCTGACATACATAATTTCAGTCAAATTTGGAAAGAGTTAACTTAGAATATAAAACCTACAGTTTAAATGTGGCTAGTTATCTAAACTTGCTTGTTTCTGGAACTCAGCACTTCATACCGAGAGAGTGGCTTTGCTTGTTGTATAAATCTATAAAACTTTCTATTGATAAATTTATAAAACTTTCTATTGATATGTGGAACCAGCAATCGGCTTGTGGCTATGATAATGTCACAAGTAACCTTTGAGGTCTAACCACCCGGTCGAAAACAATAGATTCAAGGACACTCCGCACAGACAGTCCCAACTAGTAACTACCAAAAGAATTGATAAAAATATATGGCCTTGTACCAAACTTGGGTTGGTGTTCACCAAGTAAATCTAATATATATAAAGAAAGAATTCAGTCAGTCGGAGAGAGTCTGCTCATAGGGTCAGTGCCTTGACAAACATTAAGACATTAGGCCGAGTGTCACCAGCTCTACACACGCATGAATCGACGAGAAAGCACTTCTTTGACAAACGTTGATATGAGTGTTGACACACATGCACACACACACACAAGCAAAACAGTGGAATTCAAATTATAATTAAATATTTTTTTGAAAAGACTTGATTCCATTGGAGAAGGTATTAAAAGATAAGAAAACTTGCAATTCCAATGAACAATGATATTTATTAAAAATAGCGAAATATTTCTATGAAAACACTTGATTCCACAGGTGAAGGTATTAAAAGATAAGAAAACTTGCAATTCCAATAAATAATGGTATTTATTAAAAATAGCAAAATATTTCTATAAAAAGACTTGATTCCATTGGAGAAGGTATTAAAAGATAAGAAAACTTGCAGTTCCAATGAATAATGATATTTATTAAAAATAGCAAACTATATCTATTAAAAAACTTGATTCCATTGGAGAAGGTATTAAAAGATAAGAAAACTTGCAGTTCCAATGAATAATGATATTTATTAAGAATAGCGAAATATTTCTATGAAAAGACTTGATTCCATTGGAGAAGGTATGAAAAGATAAGAAAACTTGCAATTCCAAAGAATAATGATATTTATTAAGAATAGCCAAATATTTGTATGAAAAGACTTGATTCCATTGGAGAAGGTATTAAAAGATAAGAAAACTTGCAATTCCAATAAATAATGATATTTATTAAAAATAGCAAAATATTTCTATGAAAAGACTTGATTCCACTGGAGAAGGTATTAATTAAAAGAGAAGAGAACTTACCTGAAGCATGTAAGCGATAAGAGCATCTTTGTTATCTCGCCAATATTTGGGAAGTTCGGACGCCTCAGGAAATTTATTGCAACCCAATTCAAGTGTGATTTCAAAACAGTTGGTTTCAAGGTAATTATAATCTTGCATTCCTTTAAACAAAAATAAACAGAATTTAATCCTTTGGACCCTAAGTGGGCTGATATATTGGCCTTAGTAAACAAAGGCAAAAAAAGATACACTGATACTTTGAACCTAATATGGTTCTTTACTAGAATGTCTCTGAGTGACTACTTGGTAATATTGGCAAGTCAGGTTCCAAAGGTGGAGGTTGAAATATCGTTGTGTGTGTGTCTTCTTTTGCCTTAAGTTTCCAGGGCCATTATATCATTTCTTTAGGGTTTAAAGAGTTAAGGAAAGAAAAAATATATAGAATTGTGGTATTAACTCTTTTTGTAAACCAGAAGATCGACTGTTTCCATACAGCATGGTTAGCAAGTTTTTCTAACTCTAGAGTTTAACAGACAAGAAAGAAGATGGGTTGTTTCCCTTTAATTAAAATTCCCAAAAGACAAAATATCTCTAAACTGTAAGATTAACAAACTTTTTTTATTATAAGTTCATTAAGAATGAAATGTCCAATTCTATTAATATTTTTGTAGACTTATAATCTTCCTATATCTTGATAAAAAAAATCTTAACATCATACAATTTAACCATAACTTATTAGGTTATATTCTGTTTAAAAAAATTTTGTAGACTTATGACTTTCATTTCCTTTAATTCTAAAATCTGAATTTTATAGCGTCTAACCTTAACTTCTTCATGTTTCAAATGCAGTTCAGGGCCACATGTTGTTTCAGGGCTTAGATATTTTAAAATAACATAATTCAGACACACACATATACAGACAGACATGCAAACAGACAGACAGACAGACACGCAGACAGAAAGACTGACATACGTACACATAGAGACAGATTTAATAACTTACCCCTTGATACTGAATACCAGTCGCCGCCGTTAGTGATTCCATCCTGAACGCCAAAATTCTGATCGTTAGCCATTCCGCAAGTCTTGTGGTTCTTGCTCATGTAACGATGGTTCTGTGAATAGGTTTCTGCCAGGTATCTGCAATAATTGGCAACGTGGAAAATACAAATTTATTAATAATTCTGTCAGAAATAATCTCCGTTTTTTTAAAAATGCCTGGCAACATAAGGCAAAAGAACGCACACACACCGATATTTCGGCCTTATTATTGGAACCTGACTTAGCAAAATTACAAACTAGTCACTCAGAGCCGTTTTATTAGAGCCTTAATAAACCTTAATAATGGAACCATATGTACGGCCAAGTTGCATTGGAGACACCAGTTCCCGTTTGATCACCGTAGTTAAGCAATGTTGAGCCTGGTCAAAAGTTAGATGGGTGACTATTTAAGTATACCAGGTACTGTAGCAGGGCAAGTAACAGACCTTCACGTGGTTCCCCTGCTACTCCTTTCGAGGAAATCAATTGTTACACTACGCACATCACTGTGCGATACGTTATGGTCAGTGGTTAGATGGGTGACCATTTAAGAATACCAGGTACTGTACCAGGGCAAGTAACAAACCTGCAAGCGGTGCCCCTGCTACTCCTTTTAAGAAAACCAATTGTTACACTACTCACATCACTGTGCGATACGATATGAATCTATCTATCTATAGAACAATATTTAAGGCTATCTTAATGGTGAAAACCAGGTAAACAACATTATATCACTTGGCTTTTTGTAATCAGTGTTGACTTTAATTTCCAAGTTAACGAGTCCCGCCTACCCGGGGCGGCTAAATGTAAATACAATGGTTTCGAACGAAATTTGAACTCGTGCGATATAATTCCACAGTCCAACCTTTTATCACTTCTGAAAGTGAATGCAATGGTTTTTACTGGGATTTGAACTCGTGTCATAAGATTCCAGAGAATGTGATGGATTTAACTGGGATTTGAACCCCCTGTCATACGATTCCTAAGTCCGAGATTGTTCCCCTTCTGAAAGTGAATTTGATGGTTTTAACTCATTTACTAGGATTCTTCTGTCTAGGCTTTAACCAATGCCCCACTGTCGCTGCCTTGATTTCCCCGTTGGTGCAAGTTGTTGAAGGAAATCAAATCAAATACGACGAAGGATTTTTAGCTTGGACAGACTTAATTCGTTGTTTAGAAACGAAGCGGCGAAATTGATCCGTCTACAAACAGAACAATCAAAGATAGCCATTCGCTTACCACTGTGTGGAGAATCATTTCACAAGCAAGCTAATTATTACAGTTTCCCCCTCTTCAAATAACACTATAACAATAAATTCACTATTTCATTCTCCTTGACTATAGCAAGGTCATTTATAAACACTACTAATCTCTGTCTCCTTCTCATAGCATCGAGGATGAAGCACAGTGGTAAAAGTTTGAACTCTGGAATCCTATAACACGAGTTCAAATCCCATTCATAACCACCAACTTTATTTTCAGAAGTGGTAAAAAATCTCGGACTCTAGAATCTTATTACATGAGTTCAAATCCAAGTCAAAATCATCACATTCACATTCAGAAGTGATAAAAGCTTGGACTCTGGAATTGTATTATCCGAGTTCAAATTTCAGTCAAAATCATCACATTTACTTTCAGAAGTGGTAAGAGCTTGGACTTTGGAATCGTATTACACAAGTTCAAATCCCAGTCAAAACCATCAAATTCACTTTCAGTGGCCCAAGACAGATGAGACTCGTTAATTCGCGAAAGTAACTCACCTAGGTGAAAGGATAACACTGATTCTAAAACACCTAGGTAAAAGAGAGTAATCAACTCACGGAGAGTAACTCTTCTAGGTGAAGTGCGACACTGGTTATAAAAAGTCCAGGGAATGCAAGTCCCAATGCCTAACTGGTTTGTTTGTGTGAGTGTTGACGTACTGACCTCTAGAGGTTTAGTCGGCCTAACCACTGAACACATAAAATTTAGTTTTGAGTCCCATGGGAATTCAAACTTTACAAGCGGTCCCCAGCCGCATTCATAGATGCTGGGACTCAAGCTGGGGATTGATCACCCCAGCTGGGTCACCCGTGTGAGGGTGTCTGATGTTGAAAGACCCGAAATATCCAATGATCTCGGGAATAACATCACTGACGAAGTGTCCCAGTGCATCCTACCATGCATCTGCTATCTGAGGGAGAGTGTCTGATGTTGAAAGACCCGAAATACCCAATAATCTCGGAAATAACATCACTGAAGAAGTGTCCCAGTGCATCCTACCATGCATCTGCTATCTGAGGGAGAGTGTCTGATGTTGAAAGACCCGAAACACCCAATGATCTCGGGAATAACATCACTGACGAAGTGTCCCAGCGCATCATACGATGTATCTAATAACAAAATATTTATCATACAAATCTTTTTAGACTAAATCTGACGTACAATTTATCCAGTTAATAAACTTATAATCTCTATCAGATGAGAAAGAAACAAACTGTGCTGCTGTTGCTTCGGTCTACGCTCAAATGACAGCATTGCGAGTCATCAATCATTTTTAGGGCGAAATTGTAACTTCTCGTCGGCTTTTTTTTTTAATGGATATTGATAAAACACTTCAGAATGTTTTCTTTATGTCTTTTCGTAGCAATAATTCATTTAGATTAACTGTTTATTGATCATGACATTCTAAGACGACTACAGGCAACAAAGCAGTCATGGTTTTATCTCTCGATTTATTTGCTAATTAAAATCATTGATAGACTATCTCTCCATCGATTTCTCTTTGTCTATTTATATATTTGTGTCCATCTATTTATCTATCTATCCGTCAATCTATCTCAATTTCTCTCTCTCTTTCTCTCTCTCTCTCTCTCTCTCTCTCTCTCTCTAACTAACTAACTAACTAACTATTTATCTATGAAACCATCTATCTATCTATTTATCTATCTAAATATATCCATATTATGAACCTTATCTATCTATCTATCTATCTATCTATTTGTCAATATGCGTGTTATAAACCTTATCTCTCTCTCTCTCTCTCTCTCTCTCTATCTATCTATTTGTCAATATCCGTGTTATAAACCTTATCTCTCTCTATCTATCTATCTATCTATCTATCTATCTATTTGTCAATATCCGTGTTATAAACCTTATCTCTCTCTCTATCTATATATTTATCTATCGATCTATCTATCTATCTGTTGTGGCCTTATTCTTAAGAGGTTCACAATATTAAATAGGAGAGTCTTTAAATTCATGTCAACGGTTAATCTGGCATGTGATCTCTGACCAGAGATGGGAGAGTTCATGTGAAGACAGTAATAGGGGTGTCAGTTACCCCAGAACACTATCTATGTGTATCTATCTGTTTGTCCATCTTCCTTTCTCTGTTTAACTATCTATCTATCGATATATTTTTGTATTAATCTCCCTCTGTCTTTGTCTCTGTATCACTCTCGAGTTCAAATCCCAGTCAAAACTATTGTATCTACCTTTACCTGCCTTGGGCAGATGGGGATCGATAACTCGGGGGAGTATCTCATTTAGGTGAAGGGCAACACTGATTTCAAAAGCTCAAAAAATGTCGTCCTGTTTGTGTTTAGAGCATAGGGCTAGCGACTCTTTCTCGTGAAAATAAATATGCTACGGGATCAGCAAAAACAAAGTTGCTGCCAAACGCACCAATAGGTGTAGTGGTTGATGGAAAAGACTGGAAATATCCTCCATTGGCATGATGGTATTTTTTTTTTCTACTGCTCGGAAACTCTTCTGTCACCCTGTACAAAAGTTTAGATTTGGAATTTTCAAAATGGCCTCTGAAATAGTATATCGTAATAATAATTTATAGTCTTTGTTTGGATAATACTTTTATTTTATTTTATTTATTATTCCTGTCTAATAATTAGTCTGGATGTCTTGTGTTGATGGTACATGAATTAATGAGAGATTTATAACAAAATAATATAGTTATGGAAACACTAAGACTGGTGCCCCCCCACACACACACGCACACACACTACGTATCGGAGACATTACAGAAATTTCCAAGTATCGGTACACAAAACCAACATGCACACAGGGCCATGCTTAGAGCCCACGTAGACCCTGCAACTGCAGGGGGCACAAGATCCCTAGGGATTACAAGGTTCTTTGGTTGCAAAACTTTTTTTGTAATGCAAAAATAACAAAATTATTTAATTAATAGGATTAATTAGAAAATCATTCTCACACTTGAAATATCCATTTACCAACCTATCTCTCTTTCTAGCTATCTATATTTGTCCTGTCTCTCTGTCTCTCTGTCTCTCTCTGTCTCTGCCCTCTCTCTCTCTCTCTCTCTCTCTCTCTCTCTCTCTCTCTCTCTCTCTCTCTCTCTCTCTCTAACTTGGGTTGGTGCTCGACCAAGCAGATATAAACCCTTGAAATCCTCATTAGAATTTTTCTTTATTATTCTCTCGTACCCCGTCCAACCTTATGCCTCATTAGCCCTCAGTTTGACGACCTACTAATTTTACTTGACTTGATTGTGTAATTCTTGGTTCCTGTGCCATCGACCTTGGTAAAAGGGCAGGACCTCAGTAAATTAAATTCTGTTGTAGTGGTAATTTATCCAAATGAATAGCTGTATTAAAATCCAATAATGGTATTATTCAGTTACACTCAATATTAGTAGCAGTAACAGTGGTCGTAATAGTAGTAGTAGTAGTAGTAGTAGTAGTAGTAGTAGTAGTAGATAAATCAAACACAAATAAGTAAATGCAGTAGTCATGTATAGTCCGGGAATTGGTTAAAGTTAGAAAATATGTCAACTTAGAGTTGTTATATTAAAAATTTGTCTCCATTCTGCTCTGTAACGGGTCGGGTTAAATTTACCCTCTGTTTTTAATTGAAAATTAAACTATGGGTCTGATAACTGCACAGGCGAGAAATTGACAGTGACCAATGCTCGCTGATTCCGTTTCTGCAATTATTTGTAAATACACTATATCATAGATATTGAGCACTCTACGTATAAATAAGGGATTCAAGAAACTTACATTATAAATTGATTTTCTTTAAAATTGATTTTATTTCCGTTTTGCTCTGTGACTGTTCGGGTTAAATTTACCCTCTGTATTTATTCGAATCGTCTTATCTCCGTGCTTATACCCAACGCGATCATTAGGCCAAAAATTACGCAAAAGTAATGAACATTTACTTTATGAATAAAATTTTGTTTAAAATTGATTTTATTTCCGTTCTGCTCGGTGATTAGTCGGGTTAAATTTGCTCTCTGTATTTAATCGAATGTTCTAATCTCTGCAACGCGGTCATTAGGCCAAAAATAACGCAAAAGAGATGAGCAAAAATAATGAAAAAAAATCTGCTGTCAGTTTTTGCTGCCGAACAGAGAAATGAAGAATTTGTTTTGAGGAGATTTTGTCTCGCCAGAAATCATAAATAATGAAAGCCAATATCCGGAGTTGAAGTTTAGAAATTTATCATTTCGAAATTATTTTTGGCGGATTGTATTTCCTTGGTAAGTTTTTTTTTGGCTTGGAATCTTCGAAATGGAATAAAGCAGCTTAAAGGATTTGTGGGTGTGTGCGTGTGTGTGTGCGTGTGTGTGTAAGTGTGTGTGTGTGTGTGTGGGTGTGTGCGTGAGGGAGAGAGTGTGTGTGCGTGTGTGGATGTTTGAATGTGTGTGTGGTTGTGTGTAAGTGTGTGTGCAAGTGTGTTTGTGTGTGTGAGAGAGAGAGAATGTGCGTGTGAGTGTGTGCATGTGTGTGTGTGAGTGAGTGAGTGTGTGCGTGTGTGAGTGTGTGCGTGTGTGTTAGTGCATGTGTGTGTGAGTGTGCGATTGAGTGAGTGTGTATGGGTATATGTGTGAATGTATGAGAGAGTGTGTGTGAGGGTGTTCGAGTGCGTGTGCGAGTGTGTGCGTGTGCGTGCGTGTGTGTGTGAGAGAGTGGGTGTTTGTGTGTGTGTGTTTGTGTGTGTGTGAGAGTGTTTGTTAGTGTTTGATAGTGTGTGCGTGTGTGTGTTCGATTACGGATCGATCGTGTTAGTAGCGAATAGAAAGACTGGGTATATGGAATGGAGGTCGACAAGGTTTAAGGTTAACAGCTGTTTTAAATGGCACATTCTGTTCTGACAAGAGGTAGAGAGAGAAAAGAGAGAAAGAGAGATAGAGAGAGAGAGAGGGAGAGAGGGGAGAGTGTGTATCTAGGGGAAGGAAAAGTGAGAGGGAAATTGAAGAAGGGTTATTCAGACAGAGAGAGTGAGAGAGGGTGTTTAGAAGAAGGCGAAAGAGAGAGAGAGAAATTGACAAAGTTTTAGACAGAGACAGATAGACAGACAGATAGAGAGAGAAGGTTCGTTGAAATGGATGGCAGGAGAGAGATATAAAGCAATTGAGACAGAGAGAGAAACAGAGATGTATTAAGAGGGAGGGCAACAGAGAGAGAGAGAGCTATTAAGATAGGGTTTGACAGTGAGGGAGAGAGAAAGAGAGATGTGTTAAGAGGGAGGACAAGAGAGAGAAAGAGAGAGAGAGAGCTATTGAGATCAGGTTAGTCAGACAGAGAGAGAGAGAGGGGGGCAAGTGTGTTCAGACGGAGGGCAAGAGAGAGAGAGAGCAATTGATTTAGGGTTAGATAGAGAGACAGAGAGAAAGAGAGAGAGGAAATATTGAAAGGAAAATGAAAAAATCCGAAATTAGAACTGAGAGAATTTTGGAGAAGATAGTTTTGTCAGGTTTGTAGTGATGACGACGATGATGATGATTATTATTATTCTTAATGGAATCTTCTTCATCTTCTCTTCTTCGTTTCCCCCTTTCTTCTTCTTCTTTTTGTCTAATTTTATTTTACATTCGTCTTCTTCTTTCTTTTCTTTCTTTTCTTCTTTTTCTTCTACATTCTTCTTTTTTCTCCTTTCCTTTCTTCTACTCTTTTTTCTTCTTCCTCTGTTTATTCTTTTTCTTCTTCTTCTTCTTTTTTCTCCTTTTTTCTTCAACTCTTTTTCTTCTTCTTCCTATTTTTCTTGTTCTTCTTTTCTTCCCTCTCTTCTTCCCTCTCTATTTTTATTCTTCCTCTTCTTCAACTCTTTCTTCTTCTTCTTCTTCTTCTTCTTCTTTCCATATTTCAAGTCCAATATCTTAATTATACTGAGTAGCTTTCAGGCAAGTTTTCAAATACATCGATAATAATCACTAAATTATGTATTATTTAGATAAAATCAATTTCAAAGAAAACTAATTCATAAAGAAAGTTTCTTAGATCCCATATTTAAACATAGAGTGCTCAATATCAATGATAGCGTGTTTAACAGACAAGCGCAGAAACGGAATCGGGGACCCTTGGTGACTGTCAGTTTCTCGCTTGCACATCTATCAGACCCATAGTCTCATTTTTTTCTAAAGTAACTATTAGGCTGATGACAGGTAGTCGAGTCACCAAAGGCCTCTTACTTCACATCTGAAATTCATCTTATACGCACACACACATTCATTGCCTTCATCTAAATGTGTTACTCTCTCGAGTTAACGAGCCTCATTCACCTGAAGCAGCTTTTACCACTTCTATGAATGTTATAGTTTTGATTAGAATTTGAACTCGTGTTATACGATTCCAGATTCCGAGTCCTTACCACTTCTATAAGTCAATGTAATGGTTTTTATTACTGAGATTTGAACTCGTGGAATATGGTTTCAGAGTCCAAGCTTTTACTAATTTTGAAAGTAAAAGTAATGGTTTTGACTAGGATTTGAACTCGTGTAATACGATTCCAGAGTCTACGGTTTTAAATGTAATGATTTTGACTGGGATTTGAACTCGTATAATATGATTCCAGATTCTGAGCTTCTAGTTCTTTTGAAAGTGAATATAATGGTTTTGACTAGGATTTGAACTCGTGTAATACGATTCCAGATTCTGAGCTTTTACCACTGACCCCCTTCTCGTTGAAAAAGACTTAGGAAGGTTGGTTGTGAGATTGACGTAAGAATGACGTTGTTAATGGAAGTAATTGTAATGAATGAGATTTTTTTTTTCTTTTTTTTTTGCCCAACAACTGAAAGCCCAAGATGTCGGTCGGCAATTGTGTTTTAAATTCATTCCAGCAATTAACGAAACTTTTGCCCAGAGTAGACAAATCGAATCGACAATGAACGGCTTTGATGTTTGTTAAATAAAATCCACATTAAGTGAATCCAAATTATCATCAAATCTATCTGTCCGATCATCAAACGTGAAAACATATTTGACTTTCTATTGTTTTTATTTCATTTTTATTTTAGATTCTTTTCTTTTAATTCTTTTCTTTTCGTTTCTTGGTTTTAGATTCCGTAGTTAAATTCTAATTTCAAAGCTAATTTTCCTTTGTTGTCGGTAATTCGATTTACAATTTACACGGGAAGTCCACTTGGCCCAGTGGGTAGGCCAAGTAAACTTCCCATGCAAAAGTGATTCAAGAATAGTGGTGAATAACCAGAAAAATAAATTCTGGAGTACAAAATGTCGCTCAGTTCAACATTACTGTCTACCACTCTTCTCTTTGTAGATCTTTAGAAATAGGTGGCTTTATGCTTGAAACGACTCTTGAAGAAATAAAATTTTGGAGCACAAAAGGTCCTTCATTACAACACAACCACTCCTCTCTTCGTAAATCTTCAACTTCTAAAAAAAAGCTTTTAAAATTTGGCTTCTTTACATTAGGAACAACTCTTGCAGAAAAAAAATATTCTAGAGCACAAAAGGTCGCTCGTATCATTGGTTCCATTCATGTCTTAGTAAACTTCATCAACATTTTAAAAATAACTTTAAAAAAAAGGTGGCATTACTTTTGGAACGATCCTCGAAAAAAATACCTTTAAAAAATAGGTGGCATTACTTTTGGAATAACCCTCGTAAAAATACCTTTAAAAGATATGTGGCATTACTTTTGTAATGACCCTCGTAAAAATACCTTTAAAACATAGATGGTATTACTTTTGGAATAACCCTCGTAAAAATACCTTTAAAAGATATGTGGCATTACTTTTGGAAAAAATATCATTAAAAAATAGGTGGCATTACTTTTGGAATAACCCTCGTAAAAATGCCTTTAAAACATAGGTGGCATTACTTTTGGAACAACTCTTGTAAAAATTAACTTTAAAAAATAGGTGGGGTTACTTTTGGAACGATCCTCGTAAAAAATTACTTTTGTTAGTAATTTTACTTAAACTGTAGAATTCTATCTCTGACAAATAAAAAATAAACACTTGTTTAAAGAACAACTTCTTTGTTTATATTTCTAAACCAATCGAAGTCAATTCACCGCATCCAACACTTACAATTATATACATATACTTGCCGAACCAAATACAATGAAATCTACTTGTGGTGGTTTTTGGAGGATTTTCGAAAAAAAAAAAAGTTGTTTTCGAAGTGTTCTATCGTTATGGTTTAATGGTTAAAATTTAAGTGTTTTATGAGAAGAGAAATGGACTTCTTCGTTTATCAGTGGTCACATCTCGACGGACTATATATTTTTACCAATGCTCAAACTTCGCTGATTATTTAATATGATTTCGTCATTGAAATCAAATTACAACACGAGTCTCATAATTTGATGGCCAGTCATTATTTTATCTTTCTTTCTTGAGACATTCAAATCTGATTAATTTGTTGGTGGATTTAATTAAAAATCATTTTGAATCTTGTTATGAACGTGCATTGGACTGTGATTATCAAATCACAAAGAAACATAATTAAAAACTATTGCTAATTAGAATTTTAAAAGAGAACAAATTATCGAAACAAATGATTGGAAATTATATTATTATATACTAAAAGTATTGTCCAGTTGCCAGGGACTTGCCACTAAGGTAATTGTTGGAAATAGAATTAGTGGTCATGTCCATGACGTCTCTTCCGTCGATCAGTTAGTCAGAGATTAGCACATGACTCCGAAGGTCGTGTGTTAACGCCTACTCTAGAGTGAGATTGCTTATATTTATATATATATATATATATATATATATATATATATATATATATATATCT
>JAUZSX010181071.1:0-16485 GCA_034780655.1 Idiosepius hallami
TAAAGTGAAAGTAATGGCTTTGACTGGGATTTGAACTCGCGTAACACGATCTCACAGCCCGAGCTTCTACCAATGCTTCACCATCGCTGCCCTATATCAGCTATATTGATATAGGGGAATGTGGATGGAGAGTTGGATTCAGAATCGTAACACACGTTACCATTCCGTTTGTTTTCGTTAGAAAGGTAGGACTCTTCACATTCTTTCCAGCTATGAAACATAAAAGTTTATTTCATGTAAATAATAGTAAAGAACATTTCATGGAGTGTTACGTTGTGTGCTATAAGAATCAGCCAAAGAATTTCTTAATATTATGTCTTAATGAAAACTGAAAAGATAGAAATACTTATAAATATAATTTCTTTACTCACTGTGTTGCAATATATTTTTTTATAATTTTCTGCTTTACAGCGCTACAGTATGACTGGAAACATTTCACAGATCCTACTAATACATGCATGTGTGAAAGATGGACAAATCATAAAATAATATGGATGCTGATTAAATTTTATAATCCACAAAACAAACCCAAGACTTATAATTGTGGCTCGACTTCATTGTTAGACGTCTAGAACACTATTCTGGTAAAATTAAAACAAATCCTTTTTTTTTTAATAAATGTTCATTTTGTTCACACGTAGTTTAACCCAAAGTCGTGTGATAGTTCATAACTTTCCAAAGGGTTTTAATCATAATATAACATCTAATGAAATGACTAGGATTTGACTTCTTGCATTACGATTCCAAAGTCCTATTGCCTATCCACGATGCCAAGGGCACCTTCCTATTATCATTTTAATTAATTTGTATCTTATTATGAAAGTTTTCTTTTTAACTTTTAAAAAAATATTTTAAAACTGAGACCACTTTGACAGCAACAATGATAGCTCGAAATTTTTCACTTGAAATTATCTTATATATTGAAGCGAACAAATCTAAATTAACTTTTAAGTTATTACGAAATCTTGTTGGTTGCAGATATAAGTTTTTTCTTGTTTAAAATGATGATAAACTATGGGAATAAACAATTTAATCAAAAAGCAAAATGAAGCAACATCAAAAATCATCCATTAAAAAAGAGCATTGCTAGATTTCAGAACATTAGAAAGATAGAGCATTTAAAAAAATATAGAGATTTAAAAACATCAATTCAAAGTCAACAATTTAGATCACTTACACAGAATTTATGAATACAAAGTCAACAATTAAGGTCACTTTAATCAAAACATCAATTCGAAGTCAACAATTAAGGGCACTTTCATCAAAATAGCAATACAAAGTCAACAATTTAGGTCACTTAAAACATCAATGAAAAGTCAACAATTTAGGTCACTTAAAACATCAATGAAAAGTCAACAATTTAGGTCACTTACATCAAAACATCAATACAAATTCAACAATTTAGGTAACTTAAATCAAAACAATTTAAAATCAACAATTTAGACCACTTAAATTGTTTGAAAGGTCGTTAAAAAAGAAAGTAATAAAGATGAGAATTAGTCTGAATAAGAATAGTTACAATAATCATCACAGGCATTACGAAAAAATTATTTGATTAGAAAATGTTTACATGAAATGATTTTTTAAAAATCATAGTTTGTTTTTAATCAGTTTCAGAGTGCCGAACCTGCAAGTTGAGTTAGCAACAATGAAACTTTGGATGGGAGTCTTCGATTTCCTCTGTTCAAATTTACTTTATGATTAACAGAGTTTGGTGCAGTGCCGAATTGTTTTATGAAAATTTCAAGAAGCGTGCCAGGAAAAGGGAAGATTACTGAAATCTGGCATGGAAGCCGCAATCAAGAAGAACATTCGTTAAACTTGTTCTGAACTTTTCTCAAACATTTTGATATTCTGGCCTTGATTTTACACACAAATGTCATTACGGCATGGGGATTAAGGAAGCAGGGGAAAATTGTATACAAATATGTATGGACATGAAAATCGGTTTGAAGAAAATAACGTACAGATTCTAAAAATACATTTTACTTTATAGTTAATAGAGATGTAAAAAAAAAAATAATTGCAGGATTTTATTGTTTTTCTTAAAAGCCAGTAGGGCGTTGTCCATGAATTCATAAGATTTAAGGTTTGACCAATGTATATATGTATATAAATTAAATATTATTTTTAAAAAAAGGCTTAAATGATGCGTTATAATATTTTTTTTTATTTTGTATGTTATATTTATGATATACCCCATTTTCAAACTTCCTGTCATGATTGTCTTTTAATAGCTTATGTTTATATTTTATTGTTGTTTCTTTCTCTTCTCTGTTTGTTTATGTCTGGTAGTCATAACGTTTTTGTAAAAATCCGTTATTTTTTATTTATTTATTTTTTTGTTAAAAATGTCAGGAATTTTTAAAATGGGGTAATATCCCCGAAATATTACATACAAAATTTAAAGAAAAATATCATAAAGCATCATTTTAGCGTTTTTTTTGAATATTTATTATATATTATATGATGCTTCAGAAGAACCATATTTTATTAATACGTATATATTATTATTATTATTAATAGAATTAAATTCCCGACAATATTCTATAAACAAATGAATTAATTATTATTTCACATGAATTTAATTATACATTTAAAATTAGATTCAATAAATAATTAGAGGTATGTATATAGGCCACTTAATTTTTATTAGAAATCCTCAGTGCTGGTCATCGAATTCGATTCCATTAACTCAATGTTCAAGTAAATCATAAATGTTCCATTGGCTTAGTGGTTAGAGATATCAGGCTCTGAACATTAAGTTCATGGGATCGAATTGAATAACTTCCACTGAATAATTTTAAGAAGAACGAAATAGGCTTATACGTATAAATGGTTAATAGTTAAGCAACGTCAAGCCTGGTCAGTAGTTAATGGGTGACCATTTACGAATACCAGGTTCTGTACTGCTACCGGGCGGGAAAATACTCATGTTAGTATCTGGGGTTGCTGTTAAGCCCACAGAGTAGATGCACCCTTAGTATTTGGGAAAATAGGCATCTAGGAGAAGGGAAACTCTATAGTTCAAACCTGAGGTCTGATTAAGAAGATGAAAACGACAAAGAAGATTAAAAGAAGCAAGAAATTAAATGAAAATGACAAATAAAAAAGATTATATGCTGAATGGACGAGTCCATCTTAGACAATATGAGGGTGTTTAAGTGCCCACAATAACAATGAAAAGACAAAGGGCGACAGTTCGACAAAGTAGTTGTACAAGTTATCAAGTCTAATCAAAAGAATTCCGAAAGTTGGAAAAAATAAAATCTAATAAAAAAAAACTTAAAATGGGGTGAAGAAGTAAAGTAAAAAAAAAAAATGCAGAAGATAAAGAAAAAAAAACAGAGATGGTGATGAAGAAAGAGAAAGAGGAAAACGAAGAGAATGAGGAAGAAGATAAACCAGAAAAATAAGATTATAAAAGGATTGAATAACAACGAAAACGATGAAAAAAAAACTTAACAAAATAAACAAATGGAATGAAAAAATAAAATAAAAAAAGTGAATAAAAATGTGAATAAGGAAAATGAAATGTAGATGTAGAAGAAGGAAATGAAAAGGAAGAAGATGAAGAAAAAGAATGAATAATGATAAATAGTAGAAAAAGAAAGGAAAAGAAAAGGTAGAAGAAGGAAAAGAAAGGAAAGCAAGTAGACGAAGAAAAAGTAAGAAAAAAAAAGGGAATAATAAGTAGGAGAAGGAGACAAAGAGAAAAGGAATAATGAGTAGAAGAAGGAAAAGAGAAGGAGACGAGGGAAATGAAAAGGGAGAAGGAGACGAAGAAAAAAGGAATAATAAGTAGAAGGAAAAGAGAAGGAGACGAAGGAAAAGAAAAGGGAGGAGACGAAGAAAAAAGGAATAATAAGTAGAAGGAAAAGAGAAGGAGACGAAGGAAAATAAAAGGGAGAAGACGAAGAAAAAATGAATAATAAGTAGAAGGAAAAGAAAAAGAGACGAAGGAAAAAAAAAGGGAGAAGGAGACGAAGAAAAAGAAAGGAATAATGAAAAGTAGAAGAAAAAGAAGAGAATCAGTAAAAGAAAATAGAAGAATACAAGTCTAATTAAACAAAATATTTTACAATTGATGTACTTGAGAATATCTCACAATAGTTGAAATATAATCATTACTGATAGAAACGAAGGAAAATGTTTACACTTCCATTGACGTTTGGAACTCAGATAAATTAACGAGGGAAAAACCACTAATAAAGGGAGGTCATTCTAGTCAAACCATTTCTATTATATAGTTTATAATGCTGAAGCAGACTGTCGTCTTATATTGTCTTCAAAGTATGCTGACAGTTTGTTTCAGACAATAGATAAAAAACAAAAAAATAATAAAAACAAAGTCTACAAACAAACAAAAATAAAACCACACCAAAAACTTCATTCGTTTTATTCTATGATAAAATCTTAAATAATCCTCTTGTTAGTTTTCTTTCCTTTCTTTTTATTAGTTTTCTTCTATATTTTATATAACTTTTATTAACTGTCAAGGATACTTGACATAGCCCAGAGGGAATAATAATACAAGTTTGAATCATTTAAATTATTCAAACAAACAAGTATAGAATTGATAGACGCCACGAAGCTTTTTCAGGATGTTGCTGGCCATATTCAAACCCAAAATTTCTTGAAGCAGTTTAAGGATGTAATAAAATGGTTGAATCTCGTTAATAATTGAGAAATGCCTGTCTGCATTAAATTTTGATAAAATTGAAATTGGAATAAAACAGTAAAAAAACAACATATAAATGATGAAATTAGCTACAAAACGAGGCAGTAATTCATTGTGCAAGTGAACGGCGCTATAATACTCTGCCAAGATGATGTGTATTGGTATCTGAAGGGCCTAATCGTGAACTGATGTGTAAAATTTATACACACAATACACCTGACAACCAAATGCCTCTCTCTTATATTTTGGTTGGTTTGTTGGTTTTTGGTAACACTGCATTTCAATCTTTTTTATGGCAGCGACGGTAGAGCATTGGTAGAAGCTCGGGCTCTGAGATCGTATTATGCGAGTTCAAATCCCAGTTAAAACCATTACATTCACCTTTAGCTGCCTCTGGCAGATGGGGCTCGTAAGCTCGGGAGAGCATCTCATCTAGGTGAAGGGTAATACTGAATTTGAAAAGCCCAGGTATAAGCACGTAAAAATGGCCTTGTGCCAAACTTGGGTTGGTGTTCACCGAGTAAATATAATATCAATATTTTTTGGTTTTTTCAACAGCCTACTTTAAGTAATATTTTAAAATTGATTTTTACATAGGGAGATTAATTTTGAAATTACTCTCATATTTTGTAGAATATTGAGCGTAAATACACACAGTAAGTCTGACGAACAAATACCTCTCTCTTATATTTTGGTTGGTTTGTTGTTTTTTTGTAACACGGCATATCAAGCTTTTTTTTTCAACAGCCCCTTTTATTTAGTTAAAATTTTAAAATTGATTTTTGCAAGGAGAGATTACTTTTGGAACTACTCTCTTATTTTGTAGAATATTTAGCATATATGATATAAAGTTTTTTAAAAAATCAGTTACAAAACACTAAAAAAATATCGTAAAAAATCATTTGTTTTTTTTAAGAATAATTATAAATTAGAGAAACTAATAAACCTTAATTACCAGCGTAAGATAAAGTAATTTTTTTGTCTTTTTATAATTCTAAATTGTAAACAAAAGAAAATTATGTTATTCACACCCCATCAACGTTTTTTAAGGCTGTGAACAAAAAAGTCTTTAACAAGCTAAATTTTTCATAATGTAACCTACATACATTGTGTGATAGAAATCTGTCAGCAAATTAGTAACAAAAAATTAATTAGTTTAATTAAATGTTAATTATAAAATATATGGAAAACTGGTTTGGAGACCACAATTATTATTATTTGGAATATTGAATAATTTTAAAGAAGAATGTGTGTGTGCTAAGCTAGACTAGTCAAGAGGATTTTTAACTTCATTAGAACCATGGATGACAGCAGTGAGCAGCATTTGTCTATCTTCAAGATAAGGGGCATATTCCAAGGACTTTGGCCGGAATTCCATATTAGAATTAGGGGTTGGGGCCAAAATAGAGGTGGTTACGCCCCCAAGTATATGAACGAAAGTTAGGGAAAATTTAGAGAGTCGAGTCTTAGTTTCAGGTTCTGAAGGGTCCGGCCATTGGGCAAGGCGCCCCTAGGGACCTGTGCAAGATAAGGGGCAAATTCCAAGGATTTAGGCCGGAATTCCATATTAAAATTAGGGGTTGGGGCCAAAATAGAGGTGGTTACGCCCCCAAGTATATAAACGAAACCTAGGGAGAATTTAGAAATTCGAATCGCAGTTTCAGGTTCTGAAGGGTCTGGCCTCTGTGCCAGGCGCCCCTAGGGACCTGTGCCCAGCATAAAAATCTAAGTCCGTTGTTGATGACGTAACAACTAGCCGTCTCTCTCCATATTGTTGTATTAACTAACGCAATGGAATAAACATCAACTTTAATAGAAAAATATTGGTTTGTTTGTTTTCGTTTCCGTCCTGTCTCTCTCCGTTTGCAACTCCTCTTTCCAGCTTGTGATGATATGCCTAAAATCACAGCCACAAGAACAACAGATATGCAACCACTAGTCATGCATGTATCGTCATATCACATAGGATAGACGAATATAAATTAGTGACCGAAGGCCAATTCTATCCATTATACTATTTCCACCAAGCACAGATGTGGCACATTTATATATAAATTTAATTTCAAAACGCAAACTTTAAAAATTAGGATTAATGCAGTAAATATTGTTGCAATGAATAAAAACTGAATTGTAAATGCTCAGAAATTAGGAAGATAACTAGCCAAATTATGGATTAAGATTAAAATAAATAATAAACGTTCACCTTTATATATCAATGAAGAGGTTTTGGGCCACCAAATATTTTATGACATTTCTGGTGATCCAAAACCTGTTCATTGATATATAAAGGTAAACCTTTATTATTATTCAATATGGTTCAAATCCCAGTTAAAACCATTACATTCACCTCTAGCTGCCTTTGACAGAGTGGGCTCGTTAACTCGGGAGAACTGCTCATCTAGGTGAGGGGTAACACCGAATATAAAAAGCCCATGTAAGAGCACAACCTGATGTTCTCGCCATCCATGCTTCCCTCGTCACCCCTCTCCCCTCGCTTCCATCAGCTCCCCTTTGTCATCCTTGCTCTCCTCACCCTCCCTGCTCCCCTTGCCATCCCTGCTTCCCTCTCTTTCACCTGCTCCCTCCAGACTGGCCTGGCCCCTAACAACAACCGTCGGGCGGCCCTAGGTTAAATTAATTACATAAAATTTATTACTTTCAACTACCTTATTATTATTCTTTTATAAATAAACAAAAATACACAAAAGATTAAAAGATTTAATGGAATTAACTCTTAACTGAATGATTCTAAGACTTTAACAGTTACTTACAATATATATATATATATATATATATATATATACTTATACACCTGGCTTTTTATATGAAGGGAATGTTTACATGATGCAATAAAAGAGCTTTAGTCTAAAGAAAAAAATCCAGTTTTATAATATTTCGTTTAAGTTTTTCTAATTTGACATTTGATAACCAATGGCTTTCCTTAGTTGTATCGAACCATCAATATCAAAAGCGCATCTAAAGTATGGTTGAGGAGTCATCCCACCAATCTATTAATTTTTATAGCAGAGGTTTCCAACCTTTTTCCATCGCGGCACACTGTTGAACTCTTTAAATTTTCGCATCACACTTACCCTAAAAAATGAATATTTCCTACTAATAAAGTATTTATGCAATAAAAATGATAAATTAATAATGCTTGTATTAGTCCTACTTAAACGGTAATTTACAATGTTAATGATTTACAACACCTAAATCTTAAATAAGAATTGTCTATAAAGAATCCATTAATATTATAAATGATATATATAGATGATATAAAGCATAACAACGCTTAATAATTAATATGCAAGAAACGTTTAGATCCCAGAAATTCAATAATTTTAAAGTGGGCACTGTCATAATGATTAAGAAATTAATTGTTTTCATTAAAAAAATGAAGTTAAATGTATTCCACTTATTATCTCTTTGCGGCACACCAGTAATCATTCCGCGGTACACTAATTTACCACAACCCAGTGGTTGGAAAGCAATGTTTCATAAGGTTTCTTCTATCTATTTCAAAAGTGCTGCATTCGGCATAGTGATTTATGTATGTGTATATGTATAGGTATTTATACATTTGGCACAAGAGAATGCGAATATAGAGCATTACCTCAGTTGGAGGGACGTATATTTTTGATACGCCACTGAGTGATGCAGTTATATATTATACGATAATTGGAAATAGAATTTATCCTCTAACTGAAATCTCTGTTCCGAAGAATTACTGTATGTGAAATAGAATTATATTTTCGAATAGAATTGCGATAATCTTAAATCCTGCTACCGTGGAATAAGCAGTAGAGGTCGGCAAATAACTGCATATAATTAAGCTTTTTCACTTCGATCAAATAACCCAGATTATTATCGACTAACAAACCATTTCCTGTACACACATGACAGGCAAATAATAGAGTTTTTTTTTATATGAAAACTTGGACCGAAACACTCAAATTTGATTGTCACAAACAATAGTAATTCCTTTCACTTGTTCTATTGGCTGAGACGTATTGATCCAAAGAAACTTGTTCTGTGCTTTGCAGTTTTCTGGTGACACTTATGAACACTATTTTTCTTTTGTCTTCCATTTTCTTCTCATTATAATTTGTTTCTTTTCTTTTTTCTTCCTCTTTTTTTTTCATATAATTCAAATTTTCTTCTTAAGCTATGTATTTGCCTCTTCAGCTACTACATAGCCGTCCAAAAGTCGCTTCGGGTTTTTAATACGATGCTGTCAATTTGCTAAATATACAGTTATGTATTTATTATTAATTTTAGAATTATTTAGAAGCTGTTTGTATATTATAACAGCATTTCCGACCGAGACAAACATACAGTTTGAATTCATTAACTGTTGAGGGGAGTGGCTTTCTTTAAATATGACTTTTGGGGTAGAGTGCTAAAGGCATAATGACGCATGAAAAGTTGATTAATATGCAGAAAACCCGAAGCGACTTTTGGCCCACCCTATATTATATTCGGTTGTCTCAAAAGTTCGTAAACATTTTAAAATTTCACCAGCCAAAAAAAATAAATAAATAAGAAATAAAGAGTTAAAGACACAACCAACTCTTAAAATTTTTATTTTCTTTTTTTATGGCATGTTGTTCTGGGGTAACTGACACCCCTATTCCTGTCTTCAGGACCATTTTAGACTCTCTTGTCAGAGATTCCATGCCAGCTTAACCGTTGACATGACTCTACAAACTCTCCTGTTTGATATTATGAACTCCTTAAGAATAAGACCACAACACATGTTAACATTTTTTTAGACGTTTAATGCTGAGAATAATCATTTTTGAGACATTTTTTAATTTGTCTACACGTACTTTTTTGATAATCCAAATCGACTATTTAAAGCATTGCTGGAAGAAATGCAGGAACTCATACTTTTCCAAGTGGAATTAGTCCAAATAAAAACACAAATGGAACGATAAGGAATCGAACTTGCGAATTATGATTCCGAGACCCAAAAGCTCATACACTAGGCCAGTGGTTCCCAACCTTTCTGATTTCTCCATACCCCTAAAATACTTTGATATGTTCTTGCACCCCATTAACAGAACATGTAATGAATTATTGACAGTATTCTTAATACAAGACAAAAACATTGAAAAGCCATCTCACACCCCCTGGAATGCTGTCTTGCACCCCTTAGGGGCGTGAGCACCCCTGGTTGGGAAACCCTGCACTAGGCGAAGTAGACTTACCCTAACCAAACAACTCATAAGAGAAAATCCCAATCACTAATCAAAAGAAAGATACAAAGACTAAAAGAGGGACACATAGATTAATTCAGAGAAAGAAGACAAAGTCATCAAACATCATAGAAACATAGAAACAAAAATTAGTGAGAAAGACACAAATTATGAGAAAAACAGAAAACCTAAAAATTTAGAATTATAGTTTTTATTTTTATTTTTGAGATAAGTCATCGTAATTTTAGGTATTAACTTTATTATTGTGACTTTTGTCCTCATCTTAGTAGGCATTTTTTTATGTTACTACACTACGTTTCGGCCTAGTCTCCCTTACTGGTATTACGGTTGAGAAACACCTGAAGACGGCCCGAGGGAGACTAGGCCGAAACGTAGTGTAGTAACATAAAAAAAATACCCACTAAGATGAGAACAAAAGTCCGAATAATAAAGTTTATACCTAAAAAAAAAAAAAATTAGAGATAGTCACAAAAAATCCTTAAAAATTTAAAGAAGACAAAAATAAAGGAAAAACTCAGCGAAAGATACAAATATTTAAGAGAAAGACTTAAAAACAGTTTGACTAGAAAAAATGAGTCCCAATTCTAATTAGGCCTTGTTTAAATGGAGGCCATCCAAAATACATGCCGTAAAACCCGAGGCGTAGCTAGAGGGGGGTGGGCCAGGGTACATATGTCCCCGGACGCCAAAGTGCAGGGGTGCCAAAATGAGGCTTACAAAATTTCCCAACAAGGGTAAAAAACCGGTCACAAGCAAGATCGCAGCAGCGGCTGTGGCAGATGTCATCTAATACGCTTACCCAATGATTACTATAGATATAAACACATACAAATTGTATAATATTGCTTCTTCTTTAGAAATAATGTTCCATTGAAATGTAAACCGTTTTTTTCCATATTTAGTAAGGTATACAATGTTATTTTAAAAGAAAATGTGATTAAACACGGAGGAGGGGGCCCCAATTTTATAGTTTGCCCCCGGGCGCAAAATATCCTGGCTACGCCTCTGCTCAAATGTTCAAATTTAAGTCTCTTTAGAGCAATAATTAAAACGATTTGTTTGAGACGGTTCTTCAGAAAGAAAGACAGACAGATGGACACACAATGTAATTTTTATAGTTGTAGTAGATTATATAAGGTGTTCAAAAAGTTACTGCGCACTACGGGTGTATAGAAAATTATATAAATTAATAAACACTAAATTTTATTATAAATCATTTAGAAGTCAATTTTTACAAATAAAATGTTTTATTTATTTACAGTATCACGGCTTATCTAAAAGGAAATGCTAGAAATGTCCTCCATTAATATCAAGAGATATTTTCTACTGCATAGCAACTTTTTTGGACACCTTGTATAGAGAGAGTTAAAAAGAAAGAGAGGGAGAGAGAGAGAGCCAGAAAAAGAGAGTGCTTGAAAAATAGAGAGAGAGAAAGTGCTAGAAAAAGAGTGGTTGAAAGAGAGAGACAGGGTGAAAGAGAGAGAGAGGGGGAGAGAGAGAGAGGGAGAGTAATAAATGTTTAGAAAATAATTCAAACAATTTGCAAGATACATCACATGCTTTCTGGAAGTCTAAAAATGAATTAATAAAGGAATATATCACAATGAAGAATAAATACAAACTCAAAAAAAGAAGGCAAAAAACTGATAGAATGTTTTTATTTTTTAAATAATCTTCGTCTTTAGAAGAAAGAATCTGTTTTTCGAGTGTCTTTTTGTTCTTCTCTTCATTATTGAATAGAAATAATGGAATTAGATGTTAATCTTGACAGAGTTTCCTTTGGTTAGATTAGTAAAGGAATTCGTAAAGAAATGAAACTAACAAAACAAGAATGGAGTAAAGAATTAGACTAAACGAAAGAAAGAAAGAAGGAAAGAAAGAAAGAAAAAAAAAGGAAACTAAGAAAGAAAAAAGGAAAGAAGGGAGGAAGAGCAAGGAAGGTAGAAAAAAACAAACGAGCAATGAGCATATTAACAAATAAGGAAGAAATAGACTAAGTAAAAAGAAAGAAAAAAGAAGAAAGGAAGGAAGAAGAAAGAAATAAAAGAAAGAAAGAAAGAAAGAAGGAAGAGCAAGTAGGATAAAAAAAAACAAAAAGAGCAATAAGCAAATTAACAAATAATGAAGAACTAAACATGGAACAAATTAAAAATGAAAAAAAGAAAGGAAGAAAGAAAGAAAAAAAGAAAGTAGATTAAAAGGATTAAATACAACAAAACATGGCAAAACACAAATAAATAATTAAAGAAGAATTAACATAAACGAAAGATTTAAAAAAAAGAAGAAAGAAAAGCGCTTTTGCAGAACAAGCAAATGGAGAAATTGGCCAGAATATCTTTTTGGTCAGGGACTGGTTAAAAGACAGCACCGGTTATAAGACAGCAATTTGATTGGCTAATGAAATGTTAACCACTAAACCCTAAACCCTAACAGTAAACCCTAAACCATAACTCTAAGCCTAACCCTAGCCAATTAAATTGCTGTCTTACAACCAGTGCTGTCTTATAACCGGTCCCCGACCAAAAAAATATTCCGGCCAATTTCTCCATTTGCTTGTTCTGCAAAAGAAATAAAAAAGGTAGAAAAGAGAGGATAAAATATAAGGAAAAATGCGTGGACCTCTAGATTGGTGCCCCCCCCTCTTAAAATTTTTTTTTTTCGTTTTTGTTTCTGTGGAATATTATCGATTAGACTCCAATCTATCAGATTATTTTTAGAATTGGGAAAGCATAAATATTTAGACATTTTTTTGGTGGGTGCTCACTTTTTCAAACCAAGATTTAGTAAATTGATCCCCCATATTGGAAATACATTAAAAAGAATTACTGCCCTTAGTATGTAAAAGTGAGCATTCATATTTCGTGTTCTGCGTTATTTATTTAAAGTTTACTTTTTTTTTTAAATTATTCACTTTTCTTTTTTGAAAAACTTCCATTAATTCGATTACCTAAACGTTGAAATAAGGACAAATAAAGCTATCAAAATGCTTAAACTTACCATCGTCCAGGATTGTAATTACAACGCCATTTCCGGTTATGTTTCGCTCCCAGCAAGGAATGACATTTAAGTCGTCGAACCTGGACCGATGTTGGTCTCTCTGAAATGAAAAAAAAAATGTTTAAAAAACAAACATCGAAATGATTGCATACAGAGCCGTGCTTAGGGGGAGGGTATAAGTTCCCTAGGGGCCGCAAGTCTCTTTGGCTTCGCAGATCTTTTATAATGCAAAAAATGAGCAAAATTATGATTTATTGGGATTAAATAGAAAATTACTATTAAAATTAAATGTGGAAATCTTAGAATCTACCTCGGGAAGAAACCTGTGCGTAATGTCTTTTAGCCTGCAGTCACCACACCCCTTGACAGAGGAGGACCTGGTTCCAATGTCATGAAGAGAACTACAACGACTGGAGGCCATCCTCTGTTGCAGCCTTCATCCACTTTCAGTGCCATCGTGTCACTGTGAACATCATCCGCCACATTCACCATTGAGGTCTTGCACTATTTAACCCATAGCTAGAGGGAAGATAGCTTCAACCTTCCCCAAAGGTAATAACCGACATATTAACGTAGACGGAACAGCTTGGAATCGAACCCGCGGAGTATGGTTTTGAAGTCCGATTGTCGATCCACTGGGCCACGTCAACTGCCCATTTGTATATATGCCTATAGTATGTGGGTGTTCAAGTTGCCTTTTTAGGGTAAAGGGCCCGAAAACGCATTCTGCATCGGGCCGTTATGTGGCTGAGCACGGCACTTATTGCATGTTCGAATAATTCACATATTCTAAACCACTTCAAAATTACAGTCTTGATAAAAATAACAGAAAGAAATGCTTACCAAATACCATTCTTTTTCCCATAAAGGGTCGGTAAAGGCCTCCTTCTTGTAGAGTGCATAAGATTGAATTTCCCGCTTTTCGCGATGTTTCACTTCCTGTTGTTCCACCCATAAAACCTGAAAAAATTACGTTAATAAACACATTGTTTAAAACTACCATAAATTTGTTGTGGTCGAGTGTGGTCGAGTGTGGTCGTTGTATATAGAAAAACAAGGTAGTATTAAGGTTTAACAAGTATATTAACAAAAGGTACATAAATAGTGGCTTACGGCCTGGCAGCATAGCGGCTCCTGGCTGCTATGCTGAAATCTCTGGGTGACGAGAGAGATCACACTTGTAGTGATTGGTAGAGTTCATTCTAGGGTGTTTCACCCACAACAACATTCCAAATGAAAAATCTCTTTAACATATAATATTATGACACACCTATTACTTCAGTTAAACCATTTATTTTACCCTCAGTTATCGCCCTTTACGCCTTAATCAATTTCTTATTATAGGGTGATAATGAAGAGATATGAGAAGCAAGGAACTATTAATTTTGAGGAATTAACTTTATCATTTGGACTTTTGTCCTCATCTTAGTAGTTTTTTTTTAATCTTTTTACACTACGTTTCGGCCTAGTGTCCCTCAGGTCGTCTTCAGGTGTAGAAACACCAAATAAACCTACTAGGATGAGGACAAAAGGCCGAGTAATAAAGTTGATTCCTAAATTACGAAGCCTCGTCTCAAAAATAAATAAACTATAATAAGAAAAATATTTATAAAAACTTCTTAGCTGCACGGGCGTTAAAAATTTACTAGAATTTAAAAAGTTTATTTTTTGTAATTTTCAAATGAATATACGACCCTTTTAAATTGTTTAAAGTGTTTGTATTTCTACGGGAATTAAAAACGAAATAAATAACACTTAGGTACTGTTTTAAGTTATTTAGACGAACCATTTTAAATGTGAAAGACACAAACGTGTTACAATACCCAATTCTCTGTACGTGTGAACATTCTTCACAGGTTTAGCTAGCACCTTTATCAATTTCTTCATTTTTGACCATTATGTGTTTATTACACTTTTTGATATTTCACTTTTATTGTCATTTGTTGACAAAAGAGGAAAAACTATTTTAATAGTTTCTTCCACTTTGATATCGAGACATACTGGGAATGAAGATTTCCTGCAGTGTTTAAAAAACGATAGAATTAAAAAGGAAATGATAAAATTAGATTAAAAGAGAGAGAGAGAGAGAGAGAGAGAGAGAGAGAGAGGGTGTGTGTGTGTTAGAGAGAGTGAGAGAGAGGGGGAAGAGAGAAGGGGAGAGAGAGTGTGAGAGAGAGAGAGAGAGTGTGTGTGTGTGTGTGTGTGTTAGAGAGAGTGAGAGAGAGAGAGAGGGAGGGAGAAAGAGAGAGAGTGTGTGTGTGTTAGAGAGAGTGAGAGAGAGAGGGAGAGAGAGAGAGAGGGGGGAGAGAGAAGGGGAGAGAGATAGAGAGAGGGAGAGATATATAAAAAAACAACTTTTACAGCAAAGTTTTGGTTCGTGACAAAATTCAATTATAGAGCTTTTGTTTTGAAATAAGAATACTATTATTCTGCGCATCAACAAGACTTACTCAGTCAATGTCCTCACTCAGTCAAAAATATCAAGTTGTCCCGAAAGTCCTTAAACACTCGCAAGAATGGGAAAATTTACCCGTCGTTTAATGTCAATAAAACAACAAAAAATAAGTCCCGAAATGAAGGCCATTAGGCATTTACGAACTTTTGAGACAACTTAATATACGTATATTATATCTACTTGGTCGAGCACCAACCCAAGTTAGACACAAGGCCATTTTTACGTACACCTTATATACCCCAAAGGTGAATGTAATGGATTTGACTGGAATTTGAACTTGCGTAATACGATTCCAGACTTCTTCCCAATGCTCTATCCTCACTACCCAACCTAATGTACGTGTATGCACGAACGGGTGGGTTCACAAAGACACAAGGGCAAGTCCATTTGGCCTAGTGGATAGGTAGTCGGATTTTGGAAAGGTAGTACGAGAGCTCAAGTCCTAGTCTTTCCATTTGCATTCATAATTGGACTAATACCCTTGGGAAAAGTATGAATCCCCACATTCCCTCCAGCTATGAGTCAAATAGCAAACATTGTGCTATCAAAAAAAAAAGTAAACTACATGTGTACACACAAAATGATAGTACTCGGTATTAAACGACCTAAAAGGTTGATATCCCGTAAAACACAAACAAGCAAAAAAGCACACGAGGACCAACACACAGAGAAAAAATTCACACACCCAACCAAAAACATAAACAGAGAGAGATTTACAGCGAATCGGACACACAAAGAAATAAACACAAACAAAAACATAAACAGAGAGAGATTTACAGCGAATCGGACACACAAAGAAATAAACACAAACAAAAACACAGAGAAATAATGAATCACATATACATACACAATATGATTGAAACAACATATAGACAAATACATACATACACAGACAAACAGACAAACATACACAGAAAGAATTACATAAGCATACACACGATGATTTAAAACGGCCTATACTGAATATATATATATGTTCTGTGGTAGTTGACACCTCTGTTTATAGCACAATGTGAACTCGCCCATTTTTATGTAAGCTATTTTCGGCATCTGGGCAAGGGAACACTTGCGCAACTTAACCGCTCGTATGATTATTAAACTCTTATTCTTCATGATTGTGAACCCGTAATTAG
>JAUZSX010181182.1:0-16484 GCA_034780655.1 Idiosepius hallami
GGAGTAAGGAGGTTAATAAACAATGTCTTTTAGCATGATAGTAGTGACCTGGAGTCACTTAGGTACATTCCTACAAGAATAAAGCTTCAAAAACCTATAAATCTTTATAAAGATTAAATGAAGATTTAAAATAGAGAAATGCCATTAATAAATAAAAAAAAGGATAATTTTTATATTAAAGCTAATTGAAAAAGTTTTATAAATGTTTTATTTTTCCCTCATATTTAAATCATTTCCACTGATTGAGTTTTTTTTTTTTTACTTGCTTTTATTTCAGACAATACAAACCACATCAATTCCAGTCATTTGTCTTGAGTTTGGCCTTCAGTTTCCAGCTGCTGAGTATTTTGAAGACCAAGTTATTGACATTATAGACATAAGTATGACTATCAGACTTGATTTTGATCCCACACCCAAATCTACTTGTATATTTTGAATTGAAGAAACACACACACACACACACACTTATGATATATACTTTTTCAAACACAAAAATGAGTTAGACGCAAAATTAGTTTTGTATAGTCATTATATTCCTGGATTTTTTTTACTCAGTGTTGTCCTTCACCTAGAAAAGTTATTCTCCTTCAGTGGAAATGTCTGCTTCTTTGATTCTTATCCAAATGTTTTCAGTATTCATAGATCATCTTCAGGGTGGTTAATTGGCATTTTTGTTGTATGTTTCTAGTTTTGCTTCAGTGGTTATTTAACATATTCAGTTGTTAAATTATTTGGATGCTGATTGGAGTAGAAAAATCTAAATCAAGGGGAAGTAACTTGCTAATTTCAATTCAAATATATTATTTCTTGGTTCCCGTGCCATTGTTTTTGGTAAAAAAGCTGAACCTTTGTAAAATGACATCAATTGGTGTGGTAATTTATCCAAAATAACAGCAGTAGTAAATTCAATAACTAGTAGTACTTAGTAGCTGTAGCTGCAACAAACCAAAAATCTCCCAATTGAACAATACAAAACAACAATAAAAATAATACTAAATAAATAAACAAAATACTCCATAAAACCTATGACACCTGAAATAACCATGAATGGTTGATAGGTCATTAAATCCTAACAAACCAAATAATATTAAATAAATAAATGGACAAATTTCTGCATAAAACCTATGAAATAACCATAAATGGTTGATAAGTCATTGAATCCTAGCAAACCAAACCAAACATTATTTCAATTTGGTACTTGTTGTAATCATTGATATTTTTCTATTCTTTGTAGATGCAAAACCAAAAGCTTTGATTCTTGATTGTAAAAATATCTTTTTTCTTGATTTTACGGCCATCAAGGTAATGTATTCCTATTTTGTTCTTTATTTGAACAATCTCCTGTAGATTAATATACTTAGTCACGCCAAATGTTATCATGGGGATTTCCCTTAGATTGATAATGGAATATTCCAAAATCCCCCAAAAGTAATTGTTTAAAACCACCAGAGAAGATTATGTGTTGGAATATTCTGATTGGATAAAAGGGCTGTATACATTGTATTGTGACTATCTCATCCTCATCACCAGTTGTTATGAGGCTGAGTGGTGGTAAAAGAAGGAACAAAGGCAGGTTGATAGATTAAAGAGAGTTTATAACAGGTTATAAGCGTTAGTATAGTCAGTAACAGGGCTTGATGCCTGAACATCCAAGTAGCTTTGGCTATGCCTTCTCCCGAACATGCTAGCAGGCTCTGCTTACATGCCTGTTGGGCGAGTCCATGTAGTAAGAGTAGGAGGGGTGTAAGCCCTCACAACAATCTGGTTTCAAATTTCCGGTTTACATGTCCTGTGTGCAACTTTTCTAGAAGTAAACATGAAATTGAACTGTGAACACTGTTATTCTTAAATTGTCACCTATCTAACTGCTGACCAGGCTCAATGTGGCTTAACTTCTGTGATCTGACAGGAACCGGTGCCTCCGACATAACTTGAAAGTATAAATCTTTTTAGGAACTTTGGAATGTAGATTGTTGCTTAAAAAAATCTGTTTTTTAAAAAAACAGAGAAGATACGGAAAAGCATTTTTGAAATTTAAGAAAAAAATAATTCATTTCCGAACACTAAGCATTTAAAAAAAAAACCATTGAGTGTCTTCCTAGATAATAGGCTTTCCTAAGTCTTTGGTGCCATACAAAGCTGGGCAATACTTCTAGTATATATATATATATATTATATTTACTTGGTGAACACCAACCCAAGTTTGGCACAAGGCCATTTTTACGTGCTCTTTCCCGGGCTTTTTACATTTGGTGTTACCCTTCACCCAGATGAGCTGCTCTCCTGAGTTAACGAGCCCCATCTGCCCGAGGCTGCTAAAGTGAAAGTAATGGTATATATATATATATATATAGGTCTTGTATCATATTATTTATGGGTCCAGTTTATAACAGTCTCATATTATTTATATGGGTCCAGCTAGTAGTCTGGGTTTTATTTCCATTTTTCTTTAACATCTTTCTCTTTTTTTTATCTTTTTGTTTTTAAACAGAGTATAGAAAAAATATATGCATATTTGGAATCTCACAAAATTGATCTGGTGATCACAGGACTAAAGGTAGGACTTCATCTATCATTCCTTTTCTGTGGTACTTATAAGAGGAAGAGAAGTATAAAAAGCTACTTGTGGAAGGAAGCTTAACCTTTAGAGCAGCAGAGAAAGAGGAAAAATTGGTACTAAAGAATTTCCTTAAAGTTCTGGTGTAGGCGTGTTGTCTCCATGACTTCTGATCCATCAGAATCGATTCCCAAATGTTAAGGACCATCAAATTGCCTTAATGACATCCTTGTTCAATTTTCTTGACTTATGTTTAAGGTACCCACCCCATTCAAGCTCCCCATTCAGTATTCACCTATTTTGCTCTATTTTTTAACTACTAAATAATTTATAACTTTTTATTTTCTATAATGAATTAAAGATAAAAATGAAAGGGAATTTTTACAAGAATCTATATATTAATTTGCTTACTTGAAATCTGTCTGGCAGTCCGGTTTTACAAATCACAATCATCATCACATACAGTAATTAGAGAGGTACAAATTATGTCCCTTTATATTTACTTTTTATCAGGTAAAAATCATTAAAGCAACAAAGTGGAGCATTTGTAAAAACTAAGATTATGAAATTGTATTACACAAGTTCAGATGCCAGTCAAAACCTTTGCATCTACCTTTAGCTGCCTCTAGCAGATGGGATTAATTAGAAGAGTGTCATTGGGAGAGTGTCTCATCTAGGTGAAGGTCAACACTTATTACAAAAACCCAGGGACAAGCCTGGTCAGTAGTAAGATGGGTGACTATTTAAGAATACCAGGTATACTGTATCTTGCACCTTGGCAGGAAATACCCAGTTTAGTGTTTGGGGGTATGGTTAAATGACAGGCTATTCGCATCCTTATTCTTTGGTTTGACAAGCAGGCATTAATACATGGGGATGGGGACCGCTTGTGAAATTTAAAATTCCTATGAGACTCACCCCTGAATTGTGTTCAGTGGTTAAACCTCTAGAGGTCGGTACACCCACACACACAATTACTAAAACCATTTATTGTACAAAAAATGTTTCAAAATTTGTTTATGGTTTCAAGTTGTCTATTTTTAGCTTAAAATTAGAAAAAATGTCAAATTTTAAAGAAGATTCTTGAAGTTTTTAAATTTGAAAAAACTATTCTTTACTTCATCTCTTGTTATTATTTGCTCTCTCTCCTTATGGAAATCATTTTATTTTTAATTTTATTGTGTTTTAAAAATTATCAACTACCGTGGAATTTCTTTTTTTTTTAATTCTCTTTATTTTTCTTTTAGGAAAATGTCAAAGGCAGACTTTTAATGGCTGATGATTCTTTAATTCGATATTCTTCATCTGTTGAAGATGCAATGGAAGAATTATCAAAAGGTACTTTTTTTTCATGTTTGATTTCCTTTTTTTTTGTTGGCATACTTGTCTCTTGCACAGAGCCGTGCTTAGAGCCCCCATAACTGCAGGCAGGGGCACAGGCTCCCAAGGAGCCGCAAGGCTCCTTGCCTTTACTGATTGTAATGCAAAAAAATTACCAAAAATAATTCATTGTAAGGATTAATTAAAAAATCATTATCACACTTGATATATACATCTATCAATGCATCTTTCTTTTCATTTATGTCTCTCGATATATATATTTGAATATGTATATATAGTCAAAGGCTCCAGTATGTTAAGGGGGGACAACTTGCCTTTTTAGGGTAAAGGGGACGCTATCAAAATTGACATTTTTTGAAATTTTTGAAAGTCAACCCAATTTTCTCAAAAAAACAACAAAATCCATTGTTTTTTATCATCTGATTAAACTAATTGCTTAAAGCCGTCTTATTACAAGTGACGTTCCAAAAGTAATGCCACCTTTTTTAAAGTTAATTTTTTTGTCATTTGAAGACCAACAAAGATGGAACGGAAATGGTACCATCAAACAAGCAACCTTAATTACTCCAAAACTAATTTTTCTACATAGTCATCACCATTATCAATGCACTTTTGCCAGTGACGAATAACGCAAGGCATTCCAGGTTGGATTAAATGCTTACAATAATTTCCCAAATTATATTAAAGTCTCATCACTTGATATTTTTGATGACATTCACTTCAAATTGCCTATTTCCATGGAGCTGTCATTTCTGGAGTTCTGTAGTCTTAGTTGGGTTAAAATGGTTGCCAACATTTCCCAAATCTCAATAAAATCTTATTCTACAATATTCTTGATGTCATTCACTTCCAATTCACTATTTTCTTATGGCAGCCATTACTGAATGAAGTGCTGAAGCCTGGATGGGCTGAATTGAAAGAAATTAAAGTTTAGGAATTTCATTCATACTTTTTTTTCTTTTAATCCTAATTTTCTAACAATGATTTTATTTTATTTTTTTATATTTCAGAATAACCAGCATGAATTGAAATTGAACCAGCAAGAGATTGAATAATCTCAGAAAATAATTTTTTATCTTAATAATGTCTAGCATTCTTGAGCTGAAGCTGAATTCTAAATGAGATTAGTTTTGACGTTAATATCATTATTTTAAATTGTAAATAATTCAAGTGAAAATTAATATAAATTTTATATTGATTAAATCAATATAAATTAAAAGTCAACAAGTTTCTTCTTCTCAATTTGGCTTCTTTTGAAAAATCTCTAATATTAAAAAAAAATTGCTTAAAAAAAATTCAATATTTTTTTAATGAAATGTAAATAATTTTTTTTTTTATTTGTTTACAATAAAAAAAAACAATCATAAATTAAAATTGACTTTGAAAGAAAAAAATCATTTTGAACTTTTGAAAATTTAAAACAAAAAATCCAACTAATTCATAAAAACTTTTCTTCTTTTTGAATGAAATTCTTATTTATTAAAAAATGGCTAAAATTTTAATGAAACATCTTTTCTCTTTAATTTGTAATATTTATTTTATACTAAAATCAAATTGCTGTTCAATGAATTTAAAAAATGTATTTGATGTAAATATTTTGGAAAGTGTTTCATCATTTGTCTGGGCCAATAAAAAAAAAAAACCCAAAAAAACAGAATAAATTGTGATTAAAATGATGCAATAAATGAATCAAGTAAAAGGTTTTTTTATCTGCAAATCAAGTAAAACTTCATTATCAAAAAATTAATTGTATTTTGATTTAGTTGCTTTCAAATTCTTATAGGGGAAGTCTATTTGGCCTAGTGGATAGGCAAGTCGGACTTAGTTATTGTAGTATGCGAGTTGGTTATACAGTACTACATTGTGTAAAAGTCCATAGCTATATGTTCCAAGAAAGAGACCCGGTGTAATTAACATGGTTATAAAAATTTAATTTAAAGCATTTTATATTTAAATTGGTTTTATGCCAAGGTCAAAGTAAATACGATAAAACCATTATAAAATGTTACAATTGTTTTCTGTTATTAAACAGAAAACAGTTTTAATAACTGTTTAAAAAAACTGCTTCCGGTTTTTCCATATTGTTATTTCAATTGTTAATAAATTTTTAAAAACTGAAAAGTTGTTGATTTTATTTTGTGTTTCTGTCTTTATGAAGGTAAGAGTTCATGGAGGTGAAAAAGTCTTGTTATCAAAAACAGTAAATGTTCAGCCTCCCTAGTTTAATTTCTGAATTTTTGTTGTAACATATACTGCGGGTAAAATTATTAATGAGTTTACATTTTTTCTTAAATTTCAAAATGCTTCTCCATTATTTATTTTTAATAAAAAAAAAATGCTTTTTCGTTCTTCAGTTAACAATTTTTTTAAATGCAACAATCTACACTCGTATGTTGCTGAAATGATTTCTATGGTCAAGTCGTGTTGGAGACACTGGTTTGTTCCCGTCAGATCACTGAAGTTAAGCAACATTGAATCTGGTCAGTAGTTAGATGAGAGTTTGTAGTTCAATTTCTTCTGCTCGATCTAGTGACATGCGGTGCTCATAAACCAGAAATTCAAAATGGGATGTGGAACCCAATCAAACACAACAATTTGACATTTCTATGCATATATTTTACCTATTAATCTCTATGGGTTATTTAAGGTCTTTCTTGTTCCGATCCCGGATTAGTTCTTTTATGAATTTAAAGATATTCTGTGTATTACATTTTTATTGTTTTTCTTAGCAACACCAAAAAGCCACGCTTCAATTAAAACAAAGTCTAAAAGAAAATCTATCTATAAAATTTAATTTCAAAATGATTTTTTATTACAAGTTTTTGTGCATTAAAGTGGGAGATTCTTAATTGCCATTGTATTCGATACTAAATATTTTTATTACAACATATCAGTAGATCAAATACTGTAGAAAAAATGATTTGAACAAAAATAGGTTAAGATTATTTGCAACTTTGTTTTTAATGATTGCCAGAATATTTCATTCTTGTAATTCAAATGTTTTAGTGAAGTTAATTTAACAATGTGACTTAAAAACAAAAAAAACTATATGTACATCTAGAAATAACTGAGAGAGAGGTTAGATATCATAAACTAAAAGTTACCTTATTCGGTGTCGTCCATAATAATCACTCTCTCTCTCTAATTTACAGGATTTTTTATGGTAAAAAATTTGAAAAGTAAATAAATTAATCCATTTCTCCTTCAATCATCTTTGAAATATTTATGTTTTTAGTTAGCATTTTTGGTTTTAGAAATAATGCCCTTGTTGCATTTTTGCAACCATGACTTTCAGACCTTTTAACATCTTGGCAAACCATCTTTAAAATGACTGTTAACAAAAAGATGATGAGGTTTTAGAAAGCAATGAAGGCTATGTGACAATGATTGAACTTTTCCATAATCATAAATAATTGTTTATAAGAATGAAAAAATAAATACATTAGATATTTTTTAGCCTTCAAAACCAATTTAACACATACACAAAAAGCTTCATGCAAATTACAGGTACTGAGTTTTGTAATTTGCTTGAGGTACTGTGAATGTATTAGTTTGTTTGAAGATATAATGATTGTAAGAAAAATAGATGTCTGTTAAACTTTTCTATTTATGAAAATAAATAAGCAGGGACAAACTGGAGTTTTAAAACAGTCCAGGCATTATCTACAGAGGGTCTTACCTAACTAAAATAGGCCCAAAGTAGCAACTTGTTTTACAGGTTCTAAAATGGGCAGTCTGTCACTGTAAACAAGTGTAGTTTTGCTATTGTTTATAACAGGACTTCTAAATGGGTCACTTAGCAAAATCTTGGGGTCACAAGAATTTAATAATCTACAGAATAATAGTTTTGATTATTGCTCCACTTTTTGTAATTATAATAAATACAGTTTTACATTTGTGGAATTTTTGATTTTACATTTTTGTATCTACTTTATGTATGGTTGATGAAATATATTTATTGAATATTTGTCAGAGATCATGATAAATTAAAAAAAATAGTAAAAAAGTATTGTTTTCTGAACTAACAACCTCCATTCTCTCCCAAGAGGTTCAATTAAAGACTGGATTATTGCATCTTTTGTCAATCCATAGTCCTAACCTTTTTAGTGTAGAAGAAAGAGGGGAGTCCTCTGCTCTACAAATTCTTCTACTTATGGTAATGAATAAAAGAGATTCATTTTTTTCTTTGAAATCATTTATGATGTGATGCAAAAACATTTGTATTATACAGGGTGTGTCAAAATAAATAAAATTGCTGACAAATATGTTGATTGTAAGTAACAATTATTATTTTAAAACCCTATGCCTTGTACCACACTTGTTTGGTGCTGCTAACCAAGGATATATATATTAACTACAGAAAGCCAGAAGCTTTTAAAGTAATGTTGTCTAACACATATATGCACCAAACACATTAGAACCTGAGGGTGCCGATATAGAGCAATACTGCCTCAAGCTTAAATAAGATGAGAAAACAAATCTAGTCATTTTGTTTCATTTCATAAGAGACACTAAGTGTAATTTCTTTTTTAATTTAATCCTTTGTATACTGACTTAGCAAAATTACCAACTAGTCAACCAGAGCCATTCTATTAGAGGACCATTTATTAGGTTAAAATTGGATCATTAAATTTAAATCAATAAGCTTTATAACTTAAGTTGTTTGAAGGACAAAATATCAGCATTTCTTCTTGCGTTAGGTCCAGAAGATTAAACAAATTTCAATCTCTCATAAAATCTTTTTAGGAAGCCTGCTTTTGCATCGATGCAGTAAAATGAAATTTTGGTTCTATGATTAAAATAAGAAATCAAAGAGGGAAAGGAAAGACCTCTACAAAATTTACTATACTCTTGAACAAATAGGTGATAGTTTTATTAGGGATTAATACATTTTTGGTTGAGATGGAGAAAGTAGATCTACATTTTACTAATGATTTTCAAACAAAAATGAAGTAGTCAAAACAAAAAAAATCAACAATTATGATTGAGATGAGAGAAATACAAATAATAAAAAAAAAAAAACAGCTGCTGCTTCATTTAAGAAATGCATTTGATGCAAATTAAATATCCATCAGCCATTTTTAATTTGGCTAATTCCTAAGACTGGAGCTTATTGGCAAAAACATTTTAATTCAAACAAAACTGCCTACTCCAATTACATCATTTTAGTAATAATAACAATTTTAATAATAATAATAATATCTAAACGTCTGAAGAATTTTTCTTTTTTGTAGAATAAAGCACACCAGCAAGGATTGCAAAAACAGTAAATCCTTGTCCAAAGATACGAAGACGCATCATTTTCTGAGACTTTAAGGAATTTCCAGTTTTCATTTGCCACATTCCATAGGATAGAGCAAAAGTTGTCAAAAGTACACCTGTAAAAAATAAAACCAAAAATAAGTATCAAACAAGCATTTTTGAAATCCTTAAAGTATTAACATAGCTTTGTGTTAAACAACTTTTTAATTATTCTAATTTGATGGCATGAATTAAAAGCAATCCAGCAACAAATGAGTACATTATTTGGCCTGCCATCAACAATGCAATTATTGCAATGAATGCCATGGTGTATTGGTTTGTGGTGCCTGGTGCCATGCTTGCTAATCCCTGCTGTTGTGGAATATTTTCATTTCGTGAAACCACAAACTTGCAGAGTGCAATAATTGTTCATTGAGCCAAAACAATTAGTTCGGAAATAATTTCTTCATAAAGTTAAGTCTTGTTTTACACTACCGACTACTAGTGAGTCTCGAGTGTTTGGACTGATACTGGTGGTCACTGGTTGGTTGTTGTTGGTGGTGACTGGTGGGGCTGGCTGAGGCTGGTCTGGGTGTGTGTGATGGTTTGACTGACTACAGTTTTGTTATTTTTCATAGAATGATACATTGATTTAATATTACTTGTAGAATTGGTATTTCTCGGAATTAAGAATGTATTTTAGCTAATTTGACTAATTTAATTCCTTATCGATAAATGGTTAGAATTAAAAATAAAATTATCCTCCGTAAATGCAAACTGTGAATTACTTCCCCTTTGAATTTGACGCAAAGAAAGGATAAAAACTTTCTAATTACTATTTATTTACTACTGAAAAAGTGCTAGTTATTTTATTTTCACCATCGATCGTGTTAAACAAATTTTACGTTTAAATTAAGTTAAAATTGGATCGTAAAATTTAAATTAATAACTTTATAACATAACTTGAGTTGCTTGTGAGCTTGTGTATGGTCAGAATTTGAAGGTTAAAAACTGGTTCAGTTTATTTATAAAATATTGGGAAAAAAAATCTGAATCACAAAGTGAAAAATAAATATTTTTATTTAAAGTCAATAAAAGCAGACAGCGATTTATCTTATTTCTATTTTATTTTTTCATCTTTTAAAATTTAGTTTTGTTTAGAAAAACGACGTGTTGTTTTTGTTTTTACTTGACTTTTTTTTCGCATTCAATTAGGAAACTAAGTTCATATTGAACTGATTTATAAAATAAATAAAATAGTAAAAATTAAATTTTGTTTATTTAAAACCTGTTTTGTTTTTTTTCATGAAAATTGAAAATTATGTAACAAAAATATTAAAGTCATAAATAAATAAAAATGTTTACCAAATGGAACTGCTGGGTTTTCTTTAGTTTTCCGAATAAATTTTTCTTTCAACCCTTCTTCTTTGTAGCCGTATAACGATTCCCCTGGGGGTGGAAGATAAGCAAACTGTGGTGTTTCCATATTTTGAAGAGATTCAGAATTTGTCGAGGAAGAAGACATAATGTGAAAGTAAAGATGAAGAAATGGGATAAAGAGGGAACAGTATTAAATTTTCACCGTATACTGTAGAAACGTGTTTAAAACATTTTTATTTGTTTTCAAAAGACGTATATTTAGTTATTGCAATTTCGGTTTTAAAAAAATGTTATCAACAATTTTAGATATATGAATTTTCAAAAAATAGTTATATTAATTATAAATAGAAATGATAAACTTTAACCATACGTGTTTTTGACCTGGAAATGTATGTTTAGGCCAATATTTATAATTAACACCGTTTCTCTCCATTTCCGTTTTTAGCCGTAGTTCAACATGGAAGGAAAAGACGATGAAAAAGTTTTACAATTTCATGAAATGGGTCTTGATGATAGAATTCTACAGGTTTGGTGAAATTTTATTTATAGTTTTATATCATTGTTGGTATTGGAATTATAGATAATTTTTTTAATACATATATTAAAATAAATACTATCTTTTTTCTTTTACAGTTAAAAACACGTATACACGTGGTCATGGTAGTTTTTACGACTTATTTTTGGCAATAATGAATCATATAAAAACTTAATTTTAACTTATCTTTTTTTTATGATTTATCCAACTTCTCTTTTCCATTTACTTTTTCTGTCAGCAATTTTCCGATTTGTCATAAGTCTTATATTCTTCAAAATGAAAAAATAAAATGGTCATTCACTTTTTTTTTTAGCTCACAGGCTAATAATTCAGAAATAATTTTAATTTTACATTTTTAAGATTATTGATTTTTTAGTGTAAAGGTACAATAATAAAAAAAATCAAATAAAGTTTTCAAATATTTCAAAATGAAATCAATTCTCTTATAATAAGTGTGTCTAGCAAAGAAAGTTTTGCTTTTCGTCATTTTTATTAATTATTTTCTAAAGAGTTAACTTTTTTTTTTTGGTAAATTAGTAGATTAGGCGGTAAATAAATCACTATAGTGCAATTTTTTTTAATGGAATTTCTTAACAGAGCTTAGAAACTAAAAATCAATCCCAATACCGACCTACTTAACTAATGATTTGCAACAAAACAAACCTCACACTAACTCTTAGAATCCTTTCCTTTGGCAAAACATATCTCCAGAAAAAATAATTTCCGACGATAGAGAAATGCGACTGTGTCGTACTGTCTGTCGTGTCGTATGCCTTAAGGATTTTATCATGTTCTACATGATTTCACACTTAAACTATAAAATTACCCTCTTTTTTACGTACTGCCGTTTGTTTAATTAAAGACAAATGCATAGAAAACTTAGCCAATTCTTAATTCAACCAAATAAATTACTACTAATTTTCTGAAGCTATAAAAGTATATTATGCTTTAATAACTATTGATGTCTGCATTTTTTTTTAATCTCACTTTTTTTTTTTTTTCATAGGCCATTGCCAAATTAGGTTGGGGTCAACCAATGCCAATTCAAGAACAGGCAATTCCATTGGCTTTGGAAGGAAAAGACATTTTAGTCAAAGCAAAAACAGGATCTGGAAAAACAGCTGCGTTTGCTATTCCTCTTATTCAAAAAATTATTTTAGCAAAACAGGTAAATTTTTATTTTATCAATTTCATTTAAATTCTATTTACTTTGTTCTCACCAAAATTGGTTTATTTAACCCTTAGGACCTTGACTTGGGAAAATGACCAACTAGTCACTCAAATGCACTCTATGAGTATAAAGGGTGGAAATATTGGTGTGTCTTTTTTGCCTTATGTCACTAGGGCCAATATGTCGACCTTTTTAGAGTCGAGGGGGTTTAAAATTTAGTTGCTTTTTTTTCTCTTCAAATGGTTAAATCTTTATTATTAGTCAAAACTAAAAAACACTGAAAAATTAAAAAAACTGGGTAAAGGCAGAAAATAATAATTATTTATTTTTTGTATTTCTGAAGACACAAAATATTGATATTCAAGAAAATTATGGTAGTTCATATTTTATTGTGCAATTTAAAAATATATTTGGATATGAATATAGGTGGGCTCTTAAATTCAGAAATAATTATACATTTTTAAAATTGTTGATTTTTAACTGAGGCCAAGTCCATTTGGCTTAGTGGAGGCAGTCGGACTTAATAGTACATTAGTTTGAGCACTAGGCACCCCATTTGCATTCATAATTAGACTAAAACTCTTGAGAAAGGTATGAATCCCCACATTCCCTCCAGCTATGTGTTAAATGGTGAACATTGTGTTATTTTTTTTTAAATATGTGTTTATAAATAAAATGATTGTTCTCGGCATTAAATGACTTAAAATAAAAAGGTTGATATGTCATAAAACACAAGCAAGCAACAACATGCTTTAACCATTTCTACAGATTTTCAACTTCTGGCAAGATCTTGTAACTAATCTAAAGACAATGCCTTTGTTTATTCAAAAAGTTGGATAAAATGTTTTTTAACGTTTAAATTATTTTTTGTAGACTGCTGTTGAGCAAACAGTAAAAGCTATAATTCTCACACCGTCTGTTGAACTCTGCAATCAGGCTTGCCAAAATATTCAGGTTTGTTCTTATTTTTCTTGTATTGTACTTAATAATATTATTTCCTATAAAAAAACAAAAGCAAAAACAATTTCTTTATCCTCTTCTGATCACAACCCAATAATTGTTATGTAAATTTAGTTTTGTATGTCCAACATCATCATCTACAAAAAAGCAACATCATTAATGTTGCTTTGCAGAATTAAAAGGAAAATGCAAGCTTCAAACTTCTTAAGCTGTAACTTTAGAGCCCTGGACTCTACCAAAAATATAGAAATAAAATCTCTTTGGTATATATATAACATAGAGTCAATGGCCTTTGGTGACTGTCAGTTTCTTGTCTGCGTGGTCATCAGACCGGAAAGCTTTTGGTACACGTGAACTTAGTAAAATAACGGTCAAGATGGCACTTTTCTATTTGGTGTCTGTTATTCGATATCTCTATGCTTTCGTTTGTTCATGTCTTCAAACTATGCTGTCCCTTAAGTTGAATAATAATGTTCTACTTTTAAATAGTCTTTTTTATTACTATTATTTTTTATAATCTGCATTTAAGTGGACAAATATGCAGCTCTCAACTAGAAATTTTTTTTTAAATTCTTAAGGTTTAAGAAATATTTTGCTTCTTTTATAAGACATTTGTGTTTCCAGAATTTGATTATATTTTTTGCTTATCTGTTTCTAACTTCAGAAACTCAGTATTTGTTGTTCTACTGAAGTTCAATTTGTCGATGTCAGCCCTAAAGTTCCTCTTCCTGTTCAAAAGTAAGAAATTTTTTTTATTTTAAGTTTTTTATCGTTTGTAGAGCCATTTTTTTTCAGATAAAAAATGTGGCACAAATTCCAAGATATTATAAAAGTTAAAAACCTCTTTTTTAATATTGAATAAGAAATTTGAAAATAATCCAAAAAATAACAGATCCAATGAATATTTTAGCATCAGCAGTTGTAGCAGTGATAATAATGATACCACTGATTATAATAATAGTCAAATTTTTGTGAAATAAAGTTATATCTTTTCAGTATAGAATTCTGGATTTTCAGTTTTAATTCAAAAATCAGTTTTCTTGTTGATTATTGTTTTAGAATAACAAAATTGCTTCCATTATATTCTTTATTCCTCTTTAAATGTGTATGTATAATTGTATTGTTTATTTTTTTAATTCTTCTTCTTCAGGCCTCTGTTGACTGAAAGGCCAGATATTGTAATTGGTACCCCGACACGAATCCTGGCTCATATTAATGTTGGTAATATATCTCTGGCTGAATCAATGGAAATGTTAGTGATTGATGAAGCTGACCTTTTGCTTTCATTTGGTTATGAAACAGACATGAAAGCTTTGCTCAAGTAATTTACGTTTTTTTTTTCTAATCACATTTATCATTGTTAACAGTATCCAGAAATATTCTGCTTTTTTTTCTAATCAACAAAATTTGAGATGCATTATTTATCAAACTATGTATCTCCCCCAAAATAATAAATATATTGCACTCTTGGCTTACATAAACTAGAAAAGACACTTTTTGACGTGTTAAACTGAAATCTATCAGAAGATCTAAAACAAACTTTTTCAATGATAATTATAAAAATATATTTGAATGCAATAATAATTCCTAAAAGAACCAAAATTTATCAGAAGATCTGAACCAAAAAGATAAAAAAAAATTTTAGATATTTAATATGAATAGCCTGATAGGTTTTTATGAATAAGTCTTATTGATTTTATAGAAAGCAGGATGTTAATCTTTTTCTTTTATGAGTGTGCATTTAGTTTTATTTCAAATTTTTTGTTTTCAAGATATTTTCCTCGTATTTATCAATCATTCTTGATGTCTGCTACAATGAGTGAGGATGTCTATAACCTGAAAAGAATGGTGCTGCACAACCCTGTAAGTAAACAAAAACTTTCTACACAAGTAAACTCTTTAATTTTTATGCCTTTTATCTTTCTTAAGTTTTTTTTTAATGTTTTTATCGGAGAAAATGAAGATTAATCTTGTAGAAAATATCTTATTTTCTAGGTAACATTAAAACTTGAAGAAAGTCATGTCCCTGAACAATTGGTACAATATCACATAATGTAAGTATATTCTTAGAGTTGTTTTGAAACTATGAACAAGGTTTTATAATTTGTACATGTAGTTTTTGAGCTGTTGTTTCCCTCTTTATCACTGTTATCTTCATGATGATTTGACAGATAATTGCCTTGACCTTTTTCAGGGGATTGAACTCTGGGGAACCTTGATGTCATAATCGGAATACTTTACAGAACTTTGAACTTAATCCATATTAAATCCATGGGGGTAGGTTACTTCCCGTTATATTTACAAGGAGTAAGTAGGGGTGTTAATTTAGAAATGTAGAAACTCAAACGTTCGTTAGTTCGATCACATAAAGGGATTCATCAGCTGAAATGTGATGGTAATGATGGTTTAGGATGCGAACAACAGTCCAAAAAAATCAATGTACAAATTATCAAACCTCATCTCAAATATTCTAAATACCCAAAGATTTTATAATCATTGTAAAAATGAATTTTCAAATAATTCAGTAAAGTTTGGAAAAAAACAAAAACAAGAATGTAGGGGTTATAACTTTGTTGGGGTATTTCCTAATGGTTTTTTTGTCCATACTACAAAATAAAAGGAATCCTAAGTATGTCTTGACAGATATAATTCAAACATGTCTGCATTATAAATTCTTGGTTTTGGTTTTCAAAAAAAAAAAATTTGTATTTTATATTTTAATTGTCAACATCAATTATTTCACAACAATTCCCAACTTGATAAACATCATAATTTTGTGAACAAAACTGAACCCACTTATTTCTTGGTGAAAGGATAAAAAAATTGAATGATTCAAAGAAATAATTTTTATTATATTTGAAAGCATTCTAAATTATATTTCAAATACAATATCTTTTTAGAAAGAGCAATCCGAATTGAATTCAATGAAATATGTTTTTGTTTTTCAAGGGTTGAAAAAGAAGACAAATTTGCATTGATTTGTGCCCTTTATAAACTGGGGTTAATACGAGGAAGGAATTTGATTTTTGTTAATTCTGTTAATCAGTGTTACAGGTGAGTGAAGAATTTTACTCTCTTTTAATTATATTTTCTTAAGGAAGTTTCTATTCCTGTCTTAATGTATAGGATTTTGAAGTGTTACTACTACTATTAAACCTATTAATACCTGTAGCGTTTTATATGTATGTATGTGGTTGATCAAAAGCTTAAGACCACTTTAAAATTAAGATAAAAACCAACTTTTTGGTGATTAATAATTAAGTGAATTCAAATGAAGTTTGCTAACTACTAAAGCTAAG
>JAUZSX010181290.1:0-16484 GCA_034780655.1 Idiosepius hallami
ACAAAAGTCCGAATAATAAAGTTAATACCTAAATTACGATGCCTCATCTCAAAAATAAAAATAAAAACTATGATTATGTATTTGAAATTAAGCATCATCATCATCATAATAATAAAATAATAAGTAAGACCCCCCAAAAATGATGGTTACGGTTGTATTTATTAATGTTTGTTTAGTGACTGTGGCAAGAGTTAAATTCCAAAATAGTTGCTATGTTTTTGTTGTGTGATCAGAAAGAAGAAAACATGAAGAAGATTAATTATTGAAAGAAAAACAAAGGCTTTTTTCTTTCTTCTTCTTTGTTTTTTAAGCAAATAAACAACAATAAGAACAAGGGCAAAGCAAACCAAAACTATTTGTAAAACAAATCAAATTTGAAGTTTGAAAAGTAAATTAAAATGGAATTACGGTTTCATTCGAGACAGAAGGGTTTTTTTTTTAATCGAAAAGATTTTTTAACAAAGAAAATCTCGGGTCAGGCCAGGCAGGGTTTATCATTTCCACTTGCTGACAACAATGTTCAAAAACAGAACAACACTTGTAGCGTGAAGATGGTTGAATCAGACTAGTATTAAGCTTTCAATGGGGCAACAATAAATATAAAGACCTACCTTTTTTTTAAAAAAACTATCCAAAAGAACAAGATTAATTTGAAAACCAAGGTAAATTCCAACTAAAAGTTGTGGGTATTAAAAAAAAAAACAACTAAGACTGGTTTACAAGTTATCTCCTCTTTTTTCCTCCCCAGTTTCTTTGCTGGTAAGGGCATCATAAAACTGAGGAAAGAGAGGAAGAGAGGGGGTCCTGCTGCTGCTGCTTCTTTATTTGGGGGTTAGGGCTGCTCCTCCTCTTCACTAAGTTCCCTTTCTGCTGCTCTACTGTACTGGAATCACAACAGTATTGAAGAAGGTAGGGAAAGTAGTTTTATTATTATTATTGTTGTCATTATCATCATCATCATTTTATTTGCTAAACTGTGTTGGAAGGGGAAAAAAAACCTCAAAGCTGAGATGGTGTGTGGGTAGAAGGATGGTGGTGTGGAAGAAATTACAAAAGCTTAGCTCAATTGGCTCTTCTTTTTCTTCTTCTTCTTCCCCCAACTGCCATTCATCCACCTACAGCAGATGGTTTTAGAGACAGTTGTAATAGGCATAGTAATGGAGGGGCTACCCTGAAAGAAATATCACAAAATAAAGGGCAGAGGGTGGGTAGCAACCCAGCTGACCTCTGACCCTGAAAGCATTTCACTTTTTCATAGGAGCCTGTGCCACTGCTGCTGCTGCTGCTGCCCTCTATCAAAATAATCATCAAGTAAAATGTGCCAGTTGGCAGCAGCAGCCACAATGAGCACTACTCCACCCTAGAGCCCCAGACATGGGATGATAGGTGGTATGTGGGACAATATTCACTTCACTTACTCTCTAACACAGCTATATACATTAAAAAAAATTAACAAAACAAAGAGTGCTTACCCCATCAAGAGACGCACTAACACACACAATATAGAATATATATTTTTTTTTCAAAAGGTTAAATAACCCTAACCATTTCCACAGACAGATAAAGATGGAGATGAATGAATGGGTGGGGGAGTGAATGAATGTGTCGTGGGCCAGTGTGTGTGTGTGTGTGTGGGGGGGCTTTTGGCTGACTGCCAAATGCAATCACTGGCTTTAGGACTTAAATAAGACCTTGGGTTTTCCCTCCTCTAACGTAGCCCTTCTTCCCCCATAACATGGTGCTAAACATGAGTATTTATATCCTGTTCTCCAATTTGGGCATTTTCAAGCTAATGAACATGTCCTCCTCCTGATATTTTTCCATCCTTTAATCAAAAATTAATTTTTCTTGAATTGCTGAGAAGAGTTGTCTAACTTGATTTCATTTTTTCTGCTGGTTTTAAAAGAAATCTTAAAAATTCACTCAAAATGAAATTGACAATCAACCCGTACCACAAAACATCAAATCTGGAGCAGATCATAAGGGATTGGGATTTCACTTAAAGTTTGACAACAATTCAATAAATATTGCATTTACTTAAAATGACACTTGGTCAAAAACAAAACCAAAGCCAACACATTTCAGAATTAAAATAAACAAGATACATATGCAGTCATTCAGAACCCAACAACTTTATTGGTAAGTTTTGAAATAACAACCAATCCGAAGAGATCGACTGACTGACTATGTATTGAAAGATTAGATTATCAATTAAATTACAAATTAATTACTATTTTTCATTAAACTTTTACAAGTCCCCTTCCCATATTAAGTCTTTAAAAATTGACAACCTGCTTTAGTTTTTGAAACTTGTAGAGAAATATTCACAAAACAAAATATATGGTAAAATCCAGATAGAGAATACTTTTCCGCATTAATATATAAATATATAGCAAATCATTATTTATACAAGTTTCATTAAGATTAAAGATGTTTTTCTGCATAATTTTGAGGAGCAATTGTTTTGTTATTAGGCATGTGGTCTTTTAGTATTTTGATAAGTTCAAAATAATTAATAAGAAACAAATCATTCACAGACTACTTAAAATATTCTAAACAGCAGTTTTTCTGCTAAAAACCCTACTAATAAAATATATTTTTTATTATAATATTAAGTACTTGCAAAATTTTAGATTTTTTTAAGTCATGTATTAAGATTTTCTTAAAATACCTTTACTTATTTTTATCATTTCACAGAGTGTTTTTTCCTCTTATTGTTTAAATTACAAATTTTTAAAACAATCATGTCTTCTTTTCAGAACATGGTATAGAAGAAAAAAAAAAAAAAAAAAAAAAAAAAAAAAAAAAAAAAAGCAAAATTGCACAATTTTCTTATTTCAATTTAGATTAGGCCCAAAAACCGCCAAAACAGTTTGCAAAATCAACAAAAAAGGCTTTGACGAAGGAACCATCCATTCCAAACACATAGCAAAGTTTTAAAAATTTCATAGCAGCAATGGGAGATGATGAGTGCAGTGGTTGATATTAAGAGCCTTAGTCAAAGCGAATGCACACATAAATGTTTGAAAACTTGTTTCTAAATTAGACGTAACATATACAACAATTTCAACCACTTGAGAGAGATTGGAAAAACAAAAAGATAAAAATTGATAAATGGGTGCCACACAAATTGAACGACACCAAAAAAAATGCCATCAAGAAGTGCTATCTTCCATTTTTTACACAAGAATAACCTGTTTCTTGATACCTCCATCCCTATATATATATATATATATATATATATATAGATAGATATATAATGTGTGTGTGTGGATATATATATATATATATATATATATACACATACATACATACATACATACGCATATATACACATACACAAACACGGCTTAATGCTAGCAGTGCAAAGAAGAAAAACCAAGCCTATTATTATTATTATTCAAAGAATAAAAGGGACCACCAAAATGTGAAAAAATTATTGCTTATAATATATTTTTTTAGAAGTTAGTTATAAATCCAACTATCACGTTGCCTTTAAGTTGGATACAGGCCACAGAATTGAGAGAAAGTCGTGCATGCGTGCGTGTGTGGACTTGCCTCTAAGTAGAATCATTTGATCTGATCCTAAGTAGAGAGAAGGAAAAAAAAGATGAAAGCATCATCATGAAACGGAGAATGATCTTTATTATGATGATAATAAGGAGAATGATGATGATGATCATCATCAGGCTGAAGGTGTTTGCTTCCAGCAGACAAAGCTTTAAGAAAATGTAGCAGCAGCAATCTCAACTGGCAGATTCAGTCATGCACATAAGAACGAACGGCTAGAGTTTGTACTTGGCTCGATTTGCAGAGAAATAAGTAAATCTAATTCCATTTGAAGAGGCCAGTGCGAATGACAAGAAGCAGCAAATAACTAGCAAAATATCCAAAGAAGATTAGAATCCTCCTATCCACAGGCAATTGATCCAAAAATCGATCCAATCAAACTTTTACTGCAAGTCTGGCTTTACACTCTTTACAAATGACTTTAGAGGCTGCATTTCCAACTCTCAAAAATAAAACCCATGGCACATCATTGACATTCTGGTTTTAAACAACACAATGGAACATAAGGCTTGATTATTCGAGATAAACATTGAAGATGAGAAAACCTATGAATATCAAAATTGAGTAAAGAATAGAAGTAAAAATATTAGGATGGATATTTAGTCAGAAAAAATCCAACGTGTGTTTCAATATAGTAACTTTCATTTAAATATTTCATTTAAGGATGAGATATGTTTCACACAGAATATCTATAAAAATCAAAATGGAATGTAGAATATACTTATGGATAAGATAAATGTTTCACACGCAATATCTATAAAAATCAGAATGAAATAAAGAATAGATGCAAAAATATCAGGATGGAGATTTAATTAGAAATACCTGTTTTGACATATAATCTTTCATTTACTATTTCATTACCATTTTTCAAAAATTTAGAGCAACAATAATCTGAATTGCCTTAAAAATTACAAAGTTGAACTGAATTTCATTATATTTTGATTTATACACAAATACACATACCTAGAGATAGGCTGTTGTGCTGTATCCCCAACCCATACAGAGTGTCCCCCTCAACCCATACAGTGTGTCCCCCCCTCCCCGGGTTGTGGACTGGGGAAAACCCTTTATTTATAGAGGGCAGCTTCAAATAAAAAGCCACTTCAAAAATAGAGGCCACTGACAAATGAAGAATTATGAAGTGTGCATGAATAACAAAAATAATCAATACTGGCCGACTGTTGCCCAGGATAAAAAGGGTTCCTTAACTCATTTACACACCAGGTGGGAAAAGGTATGTGAAGGTCTGAACACTCTTGTGGATAATGGCATTAGTATGTCAGAGGTCCACTTGGATCAGCCATCAGATCATGAATTAGATCCTAAATAAGTAATTAAGAATTTTTAAGTTAATTCATCACGATAGTTACAAAACAACAAAACCAATAAAAATTCAAAAGTCACTCTTGCTTTGTGGATAAAGTTACATAAAAAACAAAATACTTTACTCAAATCTGAAGAAAGGTTTAGGTAACCTGAAATATTATGTGTATCTTATTTTTATAAAATAATACTTCTCATTGCCAAAAGGTTCTACTTCATTTATTATCATTTTATATGTAATATTATATTCTTTCATATTTAATTATGTATTTGGTTTAGATACCCAACTCTAAAAATTTTCCCTTACCATATACATATATACTATCTATTTTTGAAAAAACCAACAACAAGAATAATTATAATGCCAATGTGCTTCTGTTAGACCTTCATCAGGACATTATAGATATTATTATTTTTTCAAAATTTATTTTATCATACATCATGGGAATTTTATTTTCCATTTTTTCTAATACACCCCCCCCACACCCACAATATATAACACATAAATGCACGCAGGCTAAATGTCTATATTTATAAATCCATAGACAACAATATAAACACTCTTTTAGCTACTCACATATATAACCATCTCTATAAACACACATACACACATTCTATTAGGTTTCTAACCAACCATTTTCACAAAAAAAAAAATGTTGTCCTTTGGTATTTTAATAATCTCTAATAAGAAAATATCAAGTTTCACAGAAAAAGAAGGAGAATAATAAGAAGAAGAAGAAGAAGAAGAAGAAAAAGAAAACTCTGCCAACCTTTTAAGAATTAAGAATTTTTTTCTCTGCAAATTTTCTTCTGCTCTCTTCCCCACTCCACTCTGGCCCATCATTAAAATATCTGATTCTTGCCAAACTTACTTGCCTTCCATAAACAACGTGAAAAGCTTATCAGAATTTGAGGTTTGAAATTACAATTCTTACAGAAGAAATCTATGGATTTTAACAAATAAAGGCACTTAATGCTGTTTGTCTTGGCCAAATTGGAAACATTATTGCCAAGACATATAAACATAAGTATACTCAAGTCACGTTAGAGACTGGTTTTCATCAGATTACTGAAGTTAAGCAATATAGAGCCTGTTCAGTTCTAAGATGGGTGACAACTTAGGAATATCAGGTACTGTACCAGGCTGGTTGGTAAATCGTGGCATGATTAACACCTCCACCCTCACAACAACTGACAATGGTAAAAAACTTCCTCGATTAGAATTATTCTCTAGGGTGAAGACTGGGTGTCTTAGAATATTCTGAGATAGCAAAAGACTATAAAAACAGGAAGAGTGATCCCAGCCCAAATGGATGAAGAGAGGTCTTCCTGCTCATCAACAACAACATAAAAGCATACAAAATATTTCTCTTTTTAGTAATAGACATAAATTACCAAAGATATTTCCATAGAATAAGAAACTTCCACTTAAATGCAATGAGATGATCATCAGAGTTAAATAGATTTCATATCCATTTTGTTTATTTGCAAGGAGACGGTTTCAAACAAAAATAATTAGTAGGTTGCAGTTCTTCTGAAGCATCATAGCATTTTAAAAACAATCACACTGCCTTTAAAATCTTATACCTTACAAAAAAAATTAATTTCACTATTTTAGCAAATTTTGATTTATTCCTAATTAGTATTAAGGCAGAATGAAATATATTTGTATAGGCATAAAACATTGTAAGAATAATAACAATAATAATAATAATAATAATGATTCAATAATTCAGTCTAATGAAGAAAAGATGAATGAATTCAATTTGATAGCAACTTTGTTAGAAAATGGTTGCAATGGATCCTACTTGATTTCAGAAGAAAACAATTCAACATCAGAAGAGAAAAAAAAATTACAAAATAAAGAATCATGTTTAATGTCTACTGAGATTTGCATTTACTATTTTGGAAGAGAAATACTGAAAGAAGAGTGAGGCATTGCTTATAAACAAAACAGACCCCCCACCCCTCACTGTCTCATTCTAAAATAAGGCTACGTGACCTATTATAGTCGACCACTTACACAAGTTCATAAAACTTTCAGCACTTAGAAATTTGAATCCCAAATCAGGAAAATTTCATTACTTTTAAAAAAATGAATGTAAAAATATCAGGATGGAGATTTATTCAGAAAAACACCAACAGGTTTTTTGACATATGAAGTTTCATCTAAATATTTCATTTAAGGCTGGAATCAAGGATTCACGCAGAATATGAATAAAAATCAAAATAGAGTAAAGAATAGATATTAAAAAGAAATTATGTTTATCTCAATATTTTTACATCCATCATTAATTTATGTTTTCTTTATATCAATATAACCCTTTCAATATCTATAAAGGCCCAATTTTATCCTGAATGACAATTTGAAACAGTTTATCGATATGATCCATTCCTTTCTTCCCTCCCTCCATCTTGCCTTCAATATTGTTATTGCATGCAACATAAACATCATAAACCAAAAGAAATCTAATTACTTTTTTTAAAAAAATGTTAAATTCTAATTCCTTTCTTCTTTCCCCAAAATCAATTTGGAATGTGGCTTTTGTTTGTTCAAATTTTATTAACAGAAGATTTTTTAAAAGAAACAAAAATTTCACAACTATTTTTGCTGATTCTAATCTAAATTTAAACACAATTTGTTTTGTTGGATCCTGTGAAATAGAGTAGAATTTTGACAATTTTTTTCTTTTATTCATTCGTAACCCTTTCGACCCTAATGGGCCAATATATCGGCTTTAGTAACTTGAGGCAAAAAAAGACACACAAATATTTTGACCCTAATATGGTCCTTTAATAGAACGACTGAGTGACTACTTGGTAATTTTGCAAAGTTAAGGTCGAAATATTGGTGTAAGTGTATCTTCTTTTGCCTTAGATTGCCAGGGCCGATATATCGGTTTCTTAGGGTTTAAAGGGTTAAAAAAATATCATATAACATTAATCACAGAAAACAAAAAAACAAACTCAATCCACTTTTAAAGAAAAGCACAAAAACAAAATAACATTAAATTTCCAGTGATTAATTTTTTCATTTATAATGAAAACAAGAATAAACAGTAGTTTCCCCTTGCCACCCACCTCCCTCTGCAACACATTTTATTGTGTGTGTGTGTGTGTGTGTGTGTGATTAATATGTGTCATCATCTTGATACAACAAACACATGAATTCATTTGGAGTCAAAGTCCATGCAATGAAATAGGTTTCTAGATCAAATGCTTTTTGCTCTCTTCTTTTAAAACAAATAAATATTCAGACACCCCCTCCTCCTCTGTCCCTGCTTAAACAACCTGTCTGTCTGCCTATCTCTTAATTTAATCGCTAATTATCTAAACTTATATTTGATATTTCGGGTATTCAGACCTGTTGAACAAATTGAATTTGGCTATCAGTCTGAAGAATAGCTGCTACGGGGTTAAATCCAACCCCTGAGCATTATTGGTAGTTTATAATAAATTCTGTATTGATTTTTTACAATAGGATTTTTTTTCACCTTCACCCATCATCATTAACTCTTTGTCGTCCTCCTTGCCCCAATCTGTCATAGGGTTCTTTGTTTGATGATTAACAGCAAGAACTGACAATCATAGCCAGCAAAAGGGTCGATTGGTTTAAAACAAGCACAAAAAACAAGTGAAGCATGCATGGTCCCCCATGAGTGCCTAGTGAATGGAGCATAAAAAAAGACATACATAATAATATTTTGGACAGAAATAGCCCTTAAAAAGGGTGTTTTCAACCTCCCAAAAACCCTGGAGGACACAAACCAGTATTTTGTCATGTTCAGAAATACTGAATAAACATTTAGGACAATTTCCTCCACATTTTGGTCAAATCTCAGAAAAGTCTAACAGATGGATCAAAGGTTATGGGGCAAAAAGTCTCATTTTTGGCCATTTTGGGGAGTTTTTGACCCATTTTTGTGCTCCTTGGAACGTGAAGAGAATTTTTGTATTAAAATTCTTTTTTTTCTATTCACATCTATATATAAAAAGACAACTTGTGGCAAAATTTCAGAAAATAGTAATGGATGTTTATCCGGTAATTGTCCGGACTCATGCCACTGAAAAGAATGGCCCCTATCCGATAAATCGGGGGACCAATATCCATTTTGAGTTGTTAGAACGAAAAAAATTTAAGACGGCTTTATTATAATTACTATTACTACTACTATTACTAAAGTAATTTTTCCTAATGAATAATATATAACATTAAAATAGAGGTATTGATTCCAGGACAATATCTAAATATAGTAAAATGTCAAAAGATAACTGAGGATCCCAGTCAAAACCATTGCATTCACCTTAAAGATGGCCTTGTGCCAAACTTGGTTCGTGCTCTAATCACCAAATATACAGTAGTGTCCATAAGAAATTGTCGATCATTCTTTTTTAATGGCTTTTAACTTTTTCTATGAAGAAGGGAAAAAAAAACTTTTTTGTGATTATTTAATTTTTGATTTTGAATTCATAAAAAATTATTGATAGTTTCTTAACTTATGGACGATACTGTATATATATATATATATATATATATATAGTATAAAAAGGATGGAATAGAGTTGACTGAAAATACATCCAATAAATACTGAGTAATTTACTTTTTCGTATTTAAGTTCCAAGTGTTTTTTTTTGTTGCTTCCTTGAAACTCTTAGGGACTCTATGGGTTTTGCCTAAATAAAGGATTCTAATTTTGAGGGGAAAAAAAACCATTGGGAAAACTAAAAAAAAAAAAAAAATTAAAAAAACATTATTCAGTAAAAGAAAAATAATTTGTAAACAATTTCTAAGATGATAAAAAAAAAGTTCACACAGAAAACTATTTGGTTTAGTGTAGCAACAAGAAAGTTGTAAAAATAACCAAGCAGGGAGTTGAAAGAAAGAAAGAAAAAAGGAAGGGAAAAGGAAGAGAAAAGATCAAGAGTGTTGTGTTCTTTCTCTCCCCTTTCATTTAGAGTCTCTCTCTCTCTCTCTCTGTAGCTTTGCCACTAGGGTGGGTGGCTAACAGCCAAGATGACCCTGCTTAAGTAGCTGCTAGGCTGCTAAATGTATTTTACCTATGACCTAATCAGCAAAGGCACAAGCCTGGCAGGCAGGGCAGGGCAGGGCAGAGCAACCAGTGACCCCACACTTCCCACTCTACCCCTCCCCCATTACATTTAGGTGTTAACAGAAAGCAAGTAACCAGGGAGAAAGGAAGGAGAGGCTTCTTGCTAAGAGAATTCCTTTAAAACAAAAAATAAAATAAACACAGCTGACCAAGAAAAGAAAAGCAAACAGAAAAAAAGAATTCTAATGAAGAAAACAAATTATGAAAATAGAAAAAGCTTTATAAAAAAAAAAAAAAAATTTAAATTAAAATTGAGCTTATACTAAAAAATTCTAACTTCATTTATTTAAGAGGATGGATCCATCAATCCATTCGTCTGAGTAATGAGCCTTTTTGGGTTGGATGCATCATAATCATTAAAATGCCCATCAAGTATTGGAAACACTAGAGCCAGACAAACACCAAACCAACCATCAACCAAACCCCCTCACACACCACATGCTTAATATACAGAAATTTCAGCAGGTTTTCTTTTTAGGAAAGTCTAATCACTTGCCATTCCTACTCTTACCAGGTGTGTGTGTGTGTGTGTGTGTGTGTGTGAAATATCTAATGAGAAAATCACATCCGCTGTTTTCGGGTTTATTCTTTTTTTCTTTTTATTCGGTTTTTATCTGAACCATGGCAGCAATTTGGATGGGTTGATCAAAAAAAATCTTCTATAATCATGGATCAAAGAGGGCCATGACCTTTTTGTGCTAGCCAGTGAATATGTTGATCTTTCTGAAAAGCGTATGTCCACTCCACTAGTCAGTCAATATTCTGGTCTTTCTGGTATTTGTCAGAAAGTACATTGGTCTTTTTTTTTCTGTAATGACATTGCACTTCCAATGTAACTGCAGATCAATGCCCTTCAGTGTCGCATTGAGTTTGTCAAAGTTCATTTGCTCGACGTCGTTTGCAGCTAACCCACATCTTTAAGCACAACCTCATCAGGTTTCAGGAGCATGCAGATTTCCAGGAAATGTGTTTACCCATACATTGATGTCCTGTACACTCACAACCCATTGGCCCGGGAAAGATCACTACTTCACTTTGGCTATTGTTTTCTGGGATCATTTTTCTTAACAGAGCATGTGGTGTCATCCCATTTTTGGGTCACAATGTTGGCTATTTACTATATAATTCCCATCTCAATGCAACCCATTGTTTCCTTGTAAAAGACATGTCACAGCCTCAAGGACATCAAGAATCCCAATTCCATACTTCCATCACAAAGTGCCACTGATCACTCTTCTACTGGTCATGTTCTTCCCACCAATGGTTAACACCATATGCACCCAGAGACAATCTATCAGGTATGCATTAATTCATTGACACCTATTCTTGCATCACTAATCAGGAGGTTAGTTTTCATTTTAATTGGGGCAGAAGTGGTATTAAGATCTTGCCACTGACTTTGATGCAATATGGTTATCTTTTTGGCATCTATACCACCAAAAGTTTGGCTGATGGCACTATCCCTGTCGTTCAAACTGGCAGTGCCATAAGCCAGATGATTGGGAAAGAATTGTTTTGGAGTAGAAAAATATTTTAATGCTTAATTGGTTGAAGGTTGCAGCAATCCTTGCATTGTTTACAACGCAACTGGCTTGGCTAAGCAGGCTTTCCATTTGGAAAGAGTCTATATCAATAAATGAACCCTACAAGATGTGGTTGGTAAGAGAAGGCAGGACAAATATATATTTGCAAATTCTACTTATTTTCAATTTTCTTTTTTTAATAGATTTTCAACAACAAATGGACTTTGATTCTGGGAAAAAGATTCAAATTCCAACTGGAAAGTGGGTCTTCTGTGTATGAGTGACCCAGGACCTCCCTCCACAAACATAAGAAACTTTCTTCTGTATGTGATGAAAGCATCTTCTGTTTGTGGGGAGTAGGTCTAGGGTCAATCTCACACAAATGAAAGCATCCAATGTGAGCACTTAGTAAGTCACACCAAAGAAAGTATTTGGTTTCTGGAGAGTGGGGTTCTGGATCAGTCACATACAGAAGAAAGTGTCCAGTGTTTGTGGAAAGTGGGTCCTGGATCAGTCACACACAAAAAAGTGTTTGGTGTTTGTGGAGAGTAGGTCCTGGGTCAATAAGACAGAAAGAAGAAAGTGCCACGTTTTTGTGAAGAATGGGTGTTGGGTTAGTCACGCACAGGGTAAAAGTTTGGGGTTTGCAAAGAGTGGATCATGGGTCAAACACTGAATACTTTCTTCTGTGTATGGTTGACTTGGGATCATCTCTCTACAAACACTTTTTTCGGTGTGTGACTGACCCAGGACCCACTCTCCGCAACCAACAGACAGTTTTCTATAAGTATGACTGACCCATGTTATACTTTATATTACTCAATCAATACCAATAATCACTCATTATTTATGGTCTGGGTTGGTTTAGCAATAACCCAGGCAGCCTTGGCCCTTTCTCTGTTCAGAGAAAAACAAGAAGAATTTACTAATTGAAAAGAATGGCCATTACAAGTCCTATTAGTTATTTCATTCATTCTATATTTTCTTTTAACTCTGTGTGTGTGTCTGTGTGTATGAGTGAGTGAACAGAGAGAGAGATGGGGGGGTAAAGAGAGAGAGAGAGAGAGAGAGAGAGAACTGCACACACTCATTGTTTTTTTAATTTTATTTTAAGTAGTAGTCAATGATTATTCATATGATTTTTATGTTAATGCTTGTGTGATGATGATGATGATGATGATGTTAGAAACGGAAGAGGAGAAGGGTCGGGGTAGGGTGGCATACAAAATCTTTGACAAGAACAATATTTTTTTTTTCTTTCTTTACCAAAAATCAAAAATTAGAAAAGAATGATTTTGTCTGAAATAAACAAAAGAAAATTATTTGTTTTGTTTAAAAAAAATTGGTTGAAATAAAGCTGGATAGCTTTTTGTGGGGGATGGAAGGGGGTGGGGCACGAGCACTTGTGTATATATGCGTATATCATGGGTTGGGTCACTACAAAGTAGCACTTCCTCCTCCACCTCCTTCAACAAACTTTTTATTTCCTTTCAGTTTAATGTCAATTCATTTTTTTTATATTTATTTACTTCGCTCTATCCACCATTTTTCTCTTTTTTTTTTCTCTATTTCTCCCTTTCTCACTCAGTCACTCACTCTCTCTCTCTCTCTCTAGTTAGTTACTAATGTTGTTGTTGTTGTTGCTGCTGCTATCAAATGTTGGTAGCAGCAGCAACAGCAGCAGCAATCTGGTTTTGCCAAGAAAGAAAGCAGATATCATTGCCAACAACAACAACAGTCCTATTAGTCAGTTTCAGTCGGTTATTTGAAAGAAATTTCCTGCTGCTGCTGCACATGTTTTCAATGGCTGCTGTTTTACTGGTCTGGTCGCCGGGGCCGGTGGTGGTGGTGGTGCACAATAATGCAATAGAGTTATTCATTGTGCATCATCATCATCATCATTATTATAATCAGCAGCACGAGAAATAATGTGCAGGGGAGGGAAGGGATGGGAGGCAGTTCAAATAGAGAATAATAATCGAAATAGGAGGGGAGAGGAGAGGGAGGATTAAAAAAGATGCAAAGGGGGAGGAGAAAGTGTCATGTGTTTATGGAAGGGTGGGATGAGGGCGGAAGAAAAAGAAGAAGAAAAAAAATCAAAAAAGACAGGAGGAAAAAAAAAATAAGAAAAAAGATTTTTTTTCTTCTCATGATGATGATGGTGATGGTGATCAATAGTTACAAAGACAGGTGGAGGAGGAGGAGGAGAAAAATTGTGAAGGAGAAACAGTGGGGATTGATTGATCTTTTTTATGGCATATCAAACTTTTAAGTCATTTAATGCTGCTAATGATGATTTTTTTTAAAATCAAGAATCTTTTATTTGAACCTGCATCATCATTATCATTTTTTTCTTTTTTTTTTTTTAATTACACAAGTTGTAGTTGTACTAAACTATAGCTGGAGGGAATATTGGGGATTTTTACTTTTTCCGGAGATTTCATTAAAATGAAGAAGGTGAGATGAAAGAAGAATGGGGGAGGGAAGAAACGAGGAGAGGGGGAGAAATTTTTTGTTTTAAAAGACATTTTTGTTTTTCAATCAGTTTTTAATATTTGATCTTTCTTTCAACTAAAACAACAACAACAACCAACAAGATGAAGAAGATGAAGCCAAAATTCATCAATGATCCTTGATTATTATTACTACAACCCTTAATGGTAGTAGTAGTAAGTGTAGTTGTTGTTATTGTCGTTATTTTAGAGACAGGAATGAATATCACGACGTTCAGAAAACTCAACACAACTACTGACTGAACTGCCTTGATTATTTTAGAAATTAATAAGAAAGAAAGAAAGAGGAATTAAACAGAAATAAATCATTTTTGGTGGAGGTTGTTTTGTACAGAGTCATCTTTGTCTACTCTGTCATTTCACTGTCAATCAAATCATGGCGGTTATGGTGATGATGCTGACAGCAACAGATTTTTTTTATTATTCTTTTTTTTTTTTTTTTTTTTTTGGTTTACAAATTTATCAAAAGATAATGTGTGTAAGCGTGCGTAATAATTAATTTTTTTTTTTTAAATAAATATTTACGATTTTTAAGTAAAAATGAAAACCAAACAAAATATGAAGATGTAAGGAAGCAATCATTGGAATAGACAACTCTAATGTGGTTAGTACTAAGTGTGGCATGTATTGTATCATGGGTGGCATGGCATGTTATATCGACATCATCATCATCATCATCACAGGCGTCATCAGGAGAGTGTGAATAAATATTAATGCTTTTGCTTTTCTGTCCCAGCCTTTGCCTCCTCCCCTCTCCTTTTTTCACTGCTAGGTTGCTTGACGACCTGCTGATTGTTGTTGTGTTTGTCAGTCATTGTTGGTAGTAAGAGTAGAAGAGAGTTTCCAATGCTCACCCCTACGACTTCCATAAAGCAAGAGGGCAGGGCAGGGCAATCAGCAGCAGGCCACAGGGCACAAAAGGGCAGGACATAGAGCTCCCTCCCTCCATCCCTCCCTCCTTGTGCCTTTCTTTCTTCTTCATTAGGATTATTTCATTCTTAACAAGTTTTGTGGTGACACCAGCCTACAGATATCCTCCATTCCATCTACTGACCATTGCCCTTCTTCTTTTCTGATAGAGCCAGAAGAGAAAGAAAAAAAAAAAGAAAGTAACAGTAAAATAAAACCTAACCCCAGCATCAGGCCACCCCACCAATGCTAGCACCATTAGTTTTATCTATTTTCAAACTATAGGTCTTCTTCATCTGAATACGCAACAAAAAACAACGCACGCACACACATGGATGAGTGTGGAATATACAGTTGTTGGTCGGTGGTGGTGAAAGCCGTGGGGTGGGGAGGGTGACACAAGGTTGGGGGCATATCTATTATGTGGTGGGGGTAGCGTGGCAATAGAAGTCAACAGTAGAGGAATTTGTGGCTGCCACCGCCTCCACCGGAACAAGATGTAAATTGACTATTTATTCAAAACAGAGATGGAGAGTGGAGAAGGAAAAAAAGAGAGGACTGGAAAGAGAAGACTTTTATTTCATAATGCAGTTAGCTGATGATGATGATGATGATGATATTGGAGTGTGGGTGTGTGACCCCCTTCCATCTCCCCACCGAACTCTCTTTCCTTGCCTCCTCCTATCATTCCATTTTTCTTTCTTTCAGATATCCAATTTTTGTATTTACTAAAAGTATTGCCTGCCTTTGACAAGGTGGCAAGGAAAGACTTGCTACTAAGATAGTTAAGTAAGTCGTTTATATAGAAAAGGAAAGCAGTCTGTATTATTTGTTATGTCTATAAATGCTCTTTCAAATATCAATTCAAATAGTAATTCATGGAATGTACGTTGCCCTTCTGTTATTGTAATTTTGTTGGTCTTAACTATTGCTTTAACACTTGCCTTTATGTTCATTTGGATGTGTTTTTTGTAATTTCAAATTTCGACCCCTTAGCAGCTATTTTTCTTTCTGGATGAAAACCAATTAGAAAGTGTTTATGTTCATCAGATCTGAAGATTCAAGTTTGTAGACCCCAAATTAGTAGAGTAGTTTAGTAGAGACTATTTCTGTTCTGTGTTCCACACACTCATTCTTACTTTTCTATAGATTATTAATCAAAAATCAAAAAGAGGAAGAAAGGAAAGAAAAACCAACATCATTAACAACATCATCATCATCACCAACTGAAGAAAATCAGAAACAAATCAAACAAGTTCATCCTCCTCCTCCTCTGTAAAATTTTAAGAAGAAAAAGAAAAAAAATTTTTTTTTGAAAACTAATGATCTGCCTCAGCATCAACTGCATGATCAAATAAATTTTGATTTCCAAAAATGGTAATAAAAAACAAAATCCTCATCGTCATCCAGAAAAAAAAAAAAAAAAAAAAGAGAGCTTTTTTTTGGGGGGTTTCAAGTTGTTGTTAGGTGTGTATATTTGCAAAGTATGTGTGTGTATGTGGGGGTGGGTATATCATGGGTGGTGATGATGTAGG
>JAUZSX010181399.1:0-16482 GCA_034780655.1 Idiosepius hallami
GCTTTTTACATTCGGTGTTACCCTTCACCTAGATGAGTTGCTCTCCTGAGTTAACGAGCCCCATCTGCCCGAGGCTGTTAAAGTGAAAATAATGGTTTTGACTGGGATTTAAACTCCCGTAATACGATTTCAGAGCCCGAGCTTATTACCAATGCTCCACCGCCGCTTCCACTTGAAGTATGTATGCAACGGAACTAGGGTTTGAACTCGTGTAATGGAAATGGTCACTAAAATCTTCGGATCCTACTGGTCTCTAAATATTGGGCACATGTCGTCAGCTCTTTTATCTTTTTTGATACAAAGAGAGGGGTAAGGCGAAAGGGTGCCACACACTTCGGATATTGTTTTAGGTGGTCTTGGCTGCGCGACAGACACGCACACACGCTTGGCGCACATTGCTTCCATTGCGACTCAAGATGGATGAGACAGGCGGCGTCCATGATTCAAGTTTCATCGGACTACTTGATTCTCCAAGACCTGCTTTGCCGCCTGCCTGACAGACGTTCCAGTGGTTTAACCAAACCCCAAGATACTAACCTAGCTATTCCCACATCCCAGTGCAAGGTACTAAATATATCGACTCGTATATCAACTTTTTTCGTCCTTTAAGGAAAGTATAAGCGATGTTTTTATGAATGTAATTCTTTTGTTAACACGTTTTTTGAATAACACAAGTTGCGTAATTTAACTTATAGCTAAATGGAATAAGTGATTCACACCTTTTTCAAGGATATTTGATGAAAGGTGAACGTAACAGAACCCCTTGGATTTGAACGCATTGATGTTTCCTGTAATATAAACAACTGAACGGAGTCCATGTTTTTATATCAATTTTCTAAACGAGTTTTGTATCAGATTAACAGCTTACAAATTGCTTGGGGAATTCAAGATTAGTTTTACAGATTAAAAATGACGAAGACGGATATATTGATTGTAAATTTGTGTTCTATTTATTTTCTTTTCTATACATTTCTTTCTTTCCTATTTTCTGATCAATGCACCACTCTAGTGTCCATTAGCTGCCTTTATAGTTTTCCGATTGGTTTGAACAAACTCCAATCACCTGTTCCTCCGTAAATAGCATTGATATCCGAGTCTATAGACGAAAAAAATCAACAACTTTTTTCATGTTTAAATGTTTTTAGAAAATCAATGTTAAAATAATTTCGATTCGAAACGTATTCTGAATCAGTGATCAAGTTCTTCGGACTTCTATTCGCATTTTTATAATTACATTTTTAATTTGAAGTTGCCTTTGGCTTTATTTGGCTATTATTCCAATTTAAAACCCTCCACTTGAAGAAAAAAAACATATACTACCGGATGAAATAACAAAAAAAATGAACATGTCATCCCGGAATAATGGACTAAATTCTTTCTTTGGTCAGGGAAGTCCACGTGGATAGACATTCGGATTACGGAGTCCTAATATACGAGTTCGAATTCAACTTGCTCTGTTTACATTTGGACTAATAGCCTTGAGAATAGTATGAATCTTTAAATTCCATCATTTTATAGATTAAATTGTGTATATTGTGTTATATAAAAAATAGGCGTGGGTAAAAGAGCGTTAATCAAAAATATTTGTTCATAACATTAACCCGCATAAAAAGCTGTACCTATATGTATTTAACAAAATAACCAATTAGCCAATCAGAGCCATTCTATTTGAGAATTAGGGAAGACCAAAATATCGAAAGTTTTGTATTTTTTGCTGGGTCCCTAGGGCTGAGATATCGGCCTTTATAAGTAATAATTTATCTAAAATGTTGATATGCGATAAAACAAACTTTCTTCAATCTATGAAATTCGAAGGTGAATTGGTCTTATTTCATTCACCATGACTTGGTATAAGTGTTAAGCTTTGGAGAGCATTTTTTATTAATAGGGCTGTGACAACATTCACACACACACACACACATATATATATAATTTCGCAATCTATATACTGGCCTATTTCGCCGTCTTATGTTCGGTTTTACTGTTATATATATATATATATATATATATATATATATATATATATATATATACACAGCTTAGAAACGAGGCCCTCGGTCTTCGGTGACTGTAAATGCCCCGTCTATAGATCGCATAGGTGAAAAACTGACAGTCATCAAAATCCAGTTTCTATACAAATCCACTCTACACAATCTATCACCGATCTCGAGCACATTGCCAAATTATATTTTAAAAATACTGTATTAACATAACATGTAAGGGGGTATATCTACTCGGTCGAGCACAAACCCAATGTAGGCACAGACCAAGTTTTACATGCTCATTATATCTTTGGGCGTTTGTAATCAGTGTTGCCCTTTATCTAGACAAGATGATGATATTGAGTTCATGGGTCTAGTCCACCCAGGTTTTCGGAATCACTGTTATTCTTGCACCTAGACGAGTTATTCTTCCGACTTAACTTATCTATCCAAAACGAATGTGGATATAATAGTTTTGACTGGGATTTGAACTCGTGTAATACGATTCATGAGTCGAAGCAATTACAGCCGATTGCTTCATCTTCGCTTGTAATGGAGAAATAACTCGATTATTAGATAAAGAAAGCCATAACAAAATAAAACCAAACCATCTTGAAAATAAATACTTCTTCATCTTGTGTGAAGATAATGCTTTATCACGGAAAACATTTCTGGGGAATTGTTTTATCTTTAAAAGCAATCAGACATTAAAGACATTTTAAAAGTAAACGATAGGAACTTCTGTCGGGTTATTTGGATTGTTTTATGGACCCTTAGAGACGAAAGATTGAGAGGCGTAAATCCAGATGGAGCCAATAATTATTTCATATGTTATGAGGAGTTGGAAGATAAAGAGTTGCCATAAGAATAAAATAATAACTATTACTTTCTTTCTATGTTATTTGTTTTTTTAGGCCCAGAAGCTTATGAATATTGATATACATATGGCGAAGGATTTCAGGTTAGTTGTTTGGTTGGTTGGATAGTATATCAAAACTTTTCAGTCCATGTAATAATATTTTTTTTTTCAAAATATGCTTTTTTTTGGCGCATGTGAAGAAACAATTTGGAAAATAAAATCATGAAACTTTCTTATAAAAAAACATTTTTTTAAACATTTTCTAGTTTTTTTTATATATTTATCTATATATCAAAAAATTACTCTTAGAAAAAAAAATTTTTTTAACATTTTTTACCGAAAATAATTTTTAGAAAAATCTGTTTTTCTTTAAAATTTCCTTAATGAAGAAATAATCTTTTGAAGCATCAGATTTTCTAAAATCATTATTTATAAAGAAACGATTTAAAAAATGTTTTTTTTTTAAATTCTTTAGAACAAAAACCTTTTTAAGAAAATTCCCTTTTTTTAATGGTTTAGTAACCAATAATCTTTCTAAGAAAAATCTATTTTTTTTAAATCTTTCTACAAAAAGAAACATCTTTTTAATTTTAAGAAAAATCATGTTTAATTTAACCATTCATTATAGAGATATATTACACAGGAAAAATATCTTGTTTTTTTAAAAAATCATTTGAGAAATAACCCAGAAAACAGAGTTCTTTTAAAATATACCAGGTGCCCTGAAATTTGTGTTTCATTTTCATAATTGATTCAAATGCAACAGCAGTTAAACACCATTCCGATGATACTTCTTCCCAGAACTTTTACCGTCTGCCAATTTGTAGTCGGCGATTTCCAAAGCCCTGATTATATGGCAAACGTCAGCATGAGTCATGATGGTCACCATCGATGATATTTGTAATTTGATCAGAGCTCAGAATAAGATTGTATGTTCGTTTTTATTGCTATGTATTTCCGTTTGATTATAGAAACAGGGGAATTAGAAGACTTACTGCTTTCTTTGGAAATGGCCGAGCTTCAGAAGAATGGAATTTCTCGTTCTAAATGATTTGATTTTTGTTGGCGAGAATCAGTAATTCGAGGAACTTTGGTGTTTTTCAGGTTTTTGTTTGTATATTTTTGTGGGTTTTTTTTTCTTCCTATTTTTTTTTCGTATGAGTAAATTCTGCATGTCTCACAATCTTTGAGGTTCTTGGCTTTGTGATCAATCAATTTCAATATATTTTACATTCTTGGGTTTTCCTAAGATATCTACTAACACCAAGAGTCCATTAAATCTCTGGTGATTTTAATGTATCTTATGCCACTAATGGTTATCTATGTCAAAGAGTACTAACTAATGCAAAAAGAACTGAATACTACATATTTTATAATAATTTCCACATTTCTACAAATCTTAAAGCATAAAGACATTTATAAACACACACACACCTATATATAAATATGGGGCTTGTTAACTCGGGAGAGCATCTCATCTAGGTGAAGGGAAATACCGAATGTAAAAAGCCCGGATAAGAGCACTTAAAAAATGCCTTGTGCCAAACTTGGGTTAGTGCTCAGCAAGTAAATATAATATAATATAAATATAAATTTAATGTTGAAAAGTTCAACTATGTCTATATCATTTTAGACTTTAGAGGACGATTAAAAATATTAAGACACTTTTTGAATACTCTATAAATAATTAATATTCATATATTCCTGCTTAAACACAAAGTTATATCAATTCACATATATCACAAAGAACAACATCCTTATGAATGCAGGAGAATGAACGCTCCAATAGAAAACCCTAAATCCGAACATGATGGAATTTATTCAAGCGTTCAATACAAGATTCAATAAATAATTTGAAGAAAATGATTTAATCGTTTTTATCTTACGAAACCTTAGAAAATAGAGCAATTTTTTTTTGAAAGAAAAAGTATATATATTGTCGAAACAGTTGAAGATATACTTATGCATTAATACGGATAAAAAAAAGTTTGATAAATATTCATTGGCAATTTACCAAGATAAAAAAAAATGAATTAACAAATAGCTATGGAAATAGAATAAAGATGACATGACTACCAAATGTCGGTAAGAATGAAGTGTTATCCTAATCGGGTTCATTAGTACAAGTGTAACAGAATGAAATGGAACAAATCCTATCCGACACGCCCATGATGCTTTGCGTGACTTTGCACCTGAAACCAAACGAATTGACAAAAAAAAAAAAGGAAGAAAAACAATTTTTTTAAGTGCATAGATACACACAAATTGTAAATTAAAAAAAAAACTAAGAGAGTGAATTTTCAATGTGATCTTATGTAAAAAAAAAACAAACTTTGTTTTTAATCATTTTAAGTAAATTGGAATTAGAATATCAAAAACACAGACTCGGCTTCTAAGGCCAATATGAAAAGGATTAATCAAAACCACACATTTGAAGTTCTTTTTTTTAATTTGGCTCGCGATAATCAAATCAAATAATAAACATTAACATCAACTTATTTATTTTTTAAAACCTTTTTTTTTACTACGGATTTGATTTAAGGTAGCATTGGTTACCATTGTTTTTTTCTTTAAAGAAAATCATATTACACAATAAAAAGTATAGTTTAACTATCGATCGATGTCCATAGATATTTGAATGGAGTAGGTTAAACAATGAGCGTGTGCAGTAAAAACAAAATCTTTCACAGACAAACTTCATTTTACAAAAGATTTATTTTTATATTATTATTATTGATGTTGTTGTTGTTGACTTATTTGTTTTATCTACACCACAGTTAACCTATGTTGAAAAATAAGAGATTTCGGTGGAGATGGACTCTTACAATTTCCCCAGTTGGTTTTAGTTAGAAAGTGAATCCAATGGAAAAGTCAGAGTTTTAAAAGGAGAAAATAGGGAAAATGCACAATTTCAAGAAAAGCAAAAAAGTGGAAAAGAGGAGGAATAAAGAAAAGAAACAGGACCAAGAAAACATAAGATCAGAAGAAAGAAGAAAGCAAAGATTAAAAAGAATAAATGAAGAGGAGGGAAGCGAATAAGAAGACCTTAAGATTTAGAAAAAAAAGATAGAAAGAAAAAAGAATAAAAAGTAGGTGAAATAAACAGAAAGGAAGAAAGAAAGAAATAAATAAATAAATAAATAAAGAAAGAAAGAAAGAAAGAAAAAAAGAAATAAACAAACAAAAATAAATGAAAACTAAACAAGATCCTTGAATGAAAAAATAATAATTTTAATAACAAAAATGAATAAAAAAAGATGGGCGGAAAAGAAAAGGAAACAAAACAAAATTTTAAAAAAAGAAAAAAGTAAAAAGAAAAAAAAAAGAAAAAAAAAGCGAAGATACGATAAAATCAAAAAAGAATACAAAATAGAAATGTTAAAAAAATTTAAAAGAAAGAGGAAGAAGAAAAACAAAAAACAAAAATAGAAAAGAAAAAAATGATTTGTTGGTTTTGCGTTTTAAGGCATATCAACTTCTTTAGGTCATTTTAATGCTGAGAACAATTTGTTTTGATAAACGTTAATCCATAGCGGAAGGGAAGATGGAGATTCATACCATTCCCAAGGGTATTAGTCAACGTAGACGAAACAACTTAGATTCGAACCCGCGTACTACAGTTTCGAAATTCGATTGTCCCGGAAAAAAATGAAAAAGAAAATAAAAGAAAAAGAATGACGACAAGGAATATAAGAAGAAGAAGAAGAAGAAGAAGAAGAAAACCACTACAGCTTGTTGCAGTCTCTTCACCAAAAAAAAGTTTTTTGACGTTATCGATTGTGACGAAAGAAAGAAAAAGAAAGCGAAAAAGAAAAGAAACAAACGATGTTTTCAGTTAAACTATTCAGTGTGTGATCTCTTAAAAGACAGTTGTCATAGTTACACAAATGGAAAATGTGGAGAAATTGTGTTTTTGTTACGATTGATTGAAAAGATTGTCAGTTTGGAAAACTAATTTTCTTTTTTTTTTTTCTTTCATTTTTCTTCCTTTTTTTTTCTTTCATTTTACTTCCTTTTTTTTTTTCTTTTTTTTTCTTGTCTGTTTTCTTCTTTTCTCCATTTTATTTTATTTTTCTTTCTCCGTCTCTTTTGTTCCATTTTTCTTCCTTATTTCTTTATTTTCTTTCTTCGTCTTTTCACTGTTTCTTTTTTTTCTTCTTCTTCTTTGTCCTTTTATCTTTTTATTTTTTTAATATTTTTTCTCATTTTTCTATTTTTCTATTTTTTTTCTTTTTCCTAATATTTTTTCCTTCTTTATGCTTAAATTTTCATTTTTTCTTTCCTTATTCTTCCATTTTTTTCTTCTATTTTTGTTTTCCTATGCCTTCTTAGTTTCTTTTTCCTTTTTTTTCAATTTCATTGATCTGTTCATTTTTTCTTCGTTTCTTTTTTTTTAATTTGTTCTTTCTTCGTTTCTTTATTTTTCTTTCTTTATCCTTCCATTTTTTCTTCCATTTTAGTTTTCCGATTCCTTCTAAGTTTTTTTTCCTTTTTTTTCTATTTTTTTAAGCCTTTCATTTTTCTTCGTTTCTTTCTTTATTTATTTTTCCATTTTTCTCCTTTCTTCATCTCTCTCTCTCTCTCTTTTTATTCTTATTTGTTTATTTTACCTTTTTTTCTTCCTTTCTTTTCTCCTTAAGTTTTCTTTATGTCTTCTAATTGATTGTAAAATAACAATTAAAAGATGAGGACAACCTTTCGAAAACTTGCTACTCAAATATCCAGATTTTATCTAAATGATTCCGAAATACTTTGTATTTAAAATGAAATAAATGAACACAAATATCATTACTTAGATCAGGAAATCCTATAAAACACCCATTAATGAATTGGTGGGTCAATATCCCCAATCATATGTTAGATGGGCTTTGATTATTGGGGGTTTGGGGTAACTCAAGAGAGGTATTAGTAGCCACATGTCAAATTAGGAAAAACCTTGATAAAACCTTATAACACTAGATTTTTCTCGAGACTAAAGCCCTCTGTAATTATATAATATCATATAATGAATAAATCCTATTTTCAAATCTTGATCTGGCTAAAAAAAAGGTTTTTGTGGTGACATTGTGTCATCCCTTTTTTGCTGTCACCGGGGCGGGTCGCCCCTCGCCCCCTTAGCTACGCAACTGCTACAACTATTGTTGTCAATACTACTACTACTTCTGTTATATTATTACCATGCATATATATATATATATATATATATATATATATATATATGAGATTATAATAATGTCAGGTTTTTCCGAAATTTTTGAACGATTATAGAGTAACTGTCTTTGACATCAGCAAATAAACCAAGATTGAATTTTAAAATATATTAGATAAAAATTGTGTAATATGCGTTTTCTGTCTAATTAGCAGGATTAATTAATGGATTCTCTTCCAAATACCCGTTAATGAGAATCCACTTGGTAATGAAAAACTTGCCTTTTTAAATTTATTTCCTCTCTTTTTTCCTTCTGAAATGAGGAAAATACATAAAAAAATAACGAAGAAAATCCTCTGCAAAATGTAAGACGATAATGTTGTGTGTGAATTAAATTTTCGAAGGTGTTTATTTTTTCAATTCAAACCTAGAGTCTTCAAGTTTAAAGATGAGCTACACGATAAGACAGACTTCAAATTTTTTGTTTTGTTTTGTTTTGTTTTTCAAGATAAAGACGAAAGAAATATCCAATATTAGATTTTACAGAAATAAATGGACTTGGTGACTAAACGAGAATAGCAATAGTTATTCAGAATTTGTTGCTACACAAATAATTATCACAGTCAAAAACCCGAAAAAATTCTAATAATAATTGCTTTTTTTACGGATGTATTACTTTTTTCAAACTTACACAATAAAAAATCCTCTTAATAACTTGATTGTTTTAAAAATAAAATATAAAATAAACAAAGTGAGAATTTGAAAATTCAAGCTAAAAAAAAACCAAGTATTTTTTCTAATTTTTCCATAGGAAAAAGGTTTTACTAATCTCCTTAGTAATGAATCATCAAAAGAAGATTTTTTTCTACTGTTAGAGATAATGATTGTTATTCGTTTATGCACGAACGTATTAATGTATTGAATATGGTTTATACGAATTGCACTTTTTTTCTTGAAATTTACTGACAAATCCGGTGTGTTAAAAAATGGATATTAAAAACTCGAAAATCACAGCCAGCAATGTTATATAGTGCCTATGTAAATGAAAAACAAAGAGGGAGTCGGAGGTTTGCGGAAAAAATACTTTATGTCTCTTAAAATTATTATGACTTTTTATTTGAAATGGCAAGATTCTCAAAAAAGTTCATCTGAAATTTGGAATTGTGACACGTGGGTTCAAACCCAGTCGTTTTGTTCGGGATAACACCAAACTATGGATTGAATAGTGTACCTAGTGTCGTTAAAAATAAATTGTTAAATATGCCGTAAAATAAACCAATCCGTCGATTTTATTAAAGTTTATATCGGGAGACCAGTAACGATAAGAACGAGTTTGTCGGAATTAAAAATATAGAAAATGTAAAATAAATATATAAATAAGTATAAAAATTAATAAACCCCAGAAGGCCCTTGCCGGAAGTAAAAAAAAAAATAGCTCCAACAAAAGCACAGAGAGAGAGAGAGAGAGGGAGAGAGAGAGAGAGAGAGAGGGAGGGGGTAACAGCTTTCGATATGAGAAGCAAGAAGCGCACCTGAGTCATTCATTAATCGTTATCTCGAATTTCTTGAGGCAAACTTCTCCCAAGAAACTCCTGAAATAAAACATAAAAAGTATTTTGATGAAATATGCAATCGAAGGATCCTTTTCCCTCTTTGTATCTTTTCAGCGTGGACGTGCAGTTTTATGAAAGAATTAAGATAGGTGTTGTGATATTTTAACTCCAAACCAATAAAAAAAAAACTTCATTATAAATAGGGATGTGATAACACTCTTTTATTAAAGAACATTCTTGTCACAACCCTAGTTATTAGGGGTGTGGCAGGAATATTATTTAATAAAAGCATATTGTCATAGCCCTACTGATAACTCCATAATTAAAAATGGTAAAATTGCAAAACAGTCCAGTAATAAAAGCATATTGTCACATCCCTAATAATAGCGATAACTTAAATAATGTAAACTAATATTAATCAAGTCTTATCTCAGAAATTTAAGATTTATTATATATCTATTATATGTAATAGACTGCATGCTGGCTCAAGTGTCTTTATCACTCTACGATGAAAGAGGCAGTCAATATACCGCTTTAGTAGTCACATCTTTGTTGCAACTCTGAAATCGATGACCTCATCTCCCAACTGTAGCGAAATCAACTGCATCAGTATCGTAAACATTTAACGGGTGCTTGTGGATGTTGATAGGTTACATTTTTTCTGCATAGAGGAATTCGATGACGCATCTAATGCACGCCTCGGACAGAACTTGCTTTCTTATCGTATTTAACCTATCAATATCTGCCACAGAAATATTAAGATTTTGTGTTCATGAATACAGAAATTCAGTCATCATTACAATGCAATTTGCAATTTCCTCTGATTCATTCGGGAATAAAAAAAATAGGTGTTACTTTTGAAACGACCTTTGTAAATTAAAATATAAATCTGGTATCTAAACCATATAGATTGTTAAGTTACATATATATATGACACTGAAGACGATAAAAAAAATCTGAATCAAAAATTTGTACTAAATACTATGCCTTATGTAAAAAAAATCAGAGAAATAAAGAATTTAAAAAAGCATCGGATGATTAAGAATGAAAAGTAAAATGAAAAATAACCCTAACCCAAAAATACAAAATAAGAACTCAGAAATTTGGATCAATTGAAGTCGTTGAGCATATAACAATAAAGGCGAAAATGAAATTCTGAATCATCTAATTAATACAATAAGCGAGCCTCATCTAAAAGAAACAAACTTTAATAGCAAGCAATTAGAAGGCTATATAACAATCAATGTAAATAATTGTATTGTATTTTTGTATTATTATTATTATTACTATTATTATTATTGCATTTTGATTATCAATTTGTAAAGAAATGTTCAATTACTTGCTAACTCAATTCAAAGTAAAAGAAGTTAATTTATTCTTATTTTATATGCATTTTATTTATTGGAAAATGAATATTGCTACGAATGTTCAAATATTTTATCAGATTGTTAATTATTTTACAATCCAGGATTTTATTAATTTCACATTGAAAAGGAAAAACAGAAGAAAAATATTTAAAGAAATTAAATTAGAAATAAAATTAATGAAACTGTCTTAGAATCGGTTATAGAGTTAAATCTCGTATGTAATGGCCACCTTGACCTTTGTGAATGATGAGGATTCAAAAGCCTTAAGAAAAAAAACGCTGATGCAAAATCGACTGAAACATAATAATTGCAATAAGGCAGATAAGTGCAGTTACTTCTATTATGTCAGACTGTTACTTTTCTCATTGTCTTTTTGGTAACTCTCACCAGTCAGTCGTTCATTGTTAACTCTTTTTACTTCCGTTCTTTGTACGGTCAAGTTGAATTGGAAATACCGGTTCCCGTTTGATCACCGAAGTTAAGCAACGTGGAGCCTGGTCACAAGATAGATGGGTGACCATTTAAGAATACCAGGTACTTTATAAGAGTAAGTAACAAACTTAGACGCGGTGCCCCTGCTACTCATTTCAAGGAAACTAATTGTTACACTACGCACATCACTGTGCGATACGATATGAATGATGACTTCCGTTAGGAGTCTTTTGGGTTTTTATTTACTTTCTTTGGGTTACATTTATTTTACACACACACACACACACACACACACACACACACATATATATATGTGTGTGTGTGTGTGTGTGTGTGTGTATGTGTGTTTGTGTGTGTGTGTGTGTGTGTATACAGGGTTCCCGAAATGTATTGTGCCAATGAAGGACATTTCCAGCATTTACTTTAAGATAAGCTGTGATACTGTAAGAAAAATAATTTTTTTTTATTAGTAAAAATTATATTGCCTAAATATACTGTTATAAAATTTATTGTTTATTAATTTTTTTTTTAATTTCTATATGCTGATAGTGTACAGTAACTTTTTGGATACACTATATATATACATATATGTGTGTGTGTGTGTGTGTGTGTGTGTGTGTGTGTGTGTGTGTGTATGTGTGTGCGTGTTTGTTTGTTTTGTATGTATTTTTGTTTTATATATGTTTGTTTTCGTCGTTGAATGACTGAAAAATGATTACCATGTTTTAGACGAAATGGTTTTATCACGTATCCGTACAGGTCATACACATTTTAAACACTGATTTCTTTATAAAAATGGACATTTTTTAATGCATTGCAAGCCTTTCCCTTTTAAATTTATTTTACTTGGTTGCAGTGGCATTAGTCTTTGTTTTATTTTTTTTTACAATATCAATTAATAATAATTTTATTGAATGATTCTTTCAGATCTTTAAAAACAAATATCAGGGAACAATGTGTAAGGGATTACACTTTGAAATCGAATCCCTGCCATTCCCCTGCTTCCATGTTCAATTTCCTCATCATCATAAGCAGTCCTTCATTTCTGAAGATGACTATTCCAGGGGGTGGTGCCCTCTCCTCTGGTGCTACTGTAGTCCATGTGCAGCATGAAACTTTTTTTCGCACATGTGCACGCCAAGCGTGTGACGTAGCAGATGTCTCTAAGAGGACATGTCCTTCAATTTTTATGGATAATTTTTTTTCCATTCTGGAGGCTCTCGCGCCAGTTACCTCTGTCAAGAGACAGCTGCTTAAATTTAATATTCTTGAGAAATGCTTGAATATGCATACTCTATTATTTAATTAGTCTTATTTCAAGAACATGCTGACGAAAGAAAATCGTTTTTCAAACATCTTTATTCTCGTCATTAGATAGCAGAAAAGGTTGATATGCCATTGGAAAAACAAACCAAAATATTCGGTATGGTATTCTTAAAGTTTTTAATAACCCAATGAGATTCATGTTCCATTTTAGAAAGAAATTTTATTTTCAATTTTTCTATTGTCAAATCAGATTCTTTGTTTTCAGACTAGCGTTCGGGAAAAAAAAACTTCTCCTCTACCTTAAAGGCATTTCAAAGCTACACAGACAGAAAATGGAGTCGGTATTTGCTTTGAAATCAAACAGAAGAGAGAGAATGTCGTCTAAAGTTTATTGATTGAAATGTAACCTCGGTATGAGATGAAGAAATGATCATATGACTTACTTGAAAGGTTGATGAATCGTCTTGAGAAAGATAAAACAATACCGACAAAATGAAAAGCAAACATCATCGTCTGAATTTACATCTTCTTTGTTTTTCAGGCTGATCAAAGAGTAATTTAACCCTAGAAAATATTCGTTATTATTTAAATGAAGATAATTTACCAAATAAAGCATAGAGATTTTATAGTTTTTATCTCGTTCAATATACTTTTACCAACTGGTCGGCTCCCACTTGTGTTTAAGTATTGGGTATACGTCGCCTTCTTTCTTATCATTAGGGGAAGGCGACAAGGTGCCACTCGCTCTCGATTTTGTTTCGGGCGGTCATGCCTGCGCAACAGCAACGCACAGACATTTGGCCCACATTGCTTCACCACGGTTCAAGAGGTATGAGACAGGCAGTGTGACAGGCAGTGTCTGACTGCTAGGTGCTTCATTTACCAAGAACAACCTTGCCACCTGCTTGACAGATGTTCCTTCTCAGGGGTTTAACTACTCTCTCAGACACTAATCTGAGTATTTCCGTGTCCTGGTGTAAGATAAGCTACCTTCTTATACCCAAATGGTCACCCATCTAAGTAGTGACCAAGGTCGACAAAGCTATATCTTCGGTGATAAGACAAGAATTGATATCTCCTATCGGCGAGGGAGAGGGGTTGAGTCAGGTGGGTCTTCTTGCAATGCCGGGCCCTTGGACCAGATTCGATTGGACCGATGGCTCAGTCGGCTTCTGTTGACCGGACTATAAATTAACCTTACAGTAAGGAGTAAAGTTATAATTGAGTTTATACAATACTTTTTCAAGAGACCCTATGCTACTCCTCGGGGTGACCCGTAAGTCACTTTACATTTGAAAATTTTAATAACTTTTTTCTATTAATATATTTTTATATTTTTTTCAGAATTATAAAATCAAATCTTTGGTCATGTTCGGTGTGGTTAAGTTTACTAAAGAAAAACAAGTAAAGATAATTGAATTTTACTATGAAAAACGACAGTCAAATGTTGCAGCGAAAAAATCTTAGATGCACAATTTCAATATCAGGCATATTCATCGTAGACCTGTAATAATGAACTTAGTGACACGTTTTCACGAGCAGGGCTATGTTAATTGATAGGTATAGTCATTGAGCAAGTCACACACTACATACACCTGAAGTCACTTTTATGTGCTTTATGGGCCACCCTACATAATTTTTACAAACTGATAGCACAAAAGAAATAGCCTGCCTTCGGTATCATTTGGTAGACATAAGTATCGATTTTATTTATGTTTATTAATGGCATTAATTTGGTGTAAATTCCTCTGGAATATCCGAAACCAATGAGCTTAAATTGTATTCTTCTTCGGGCAAATTTTGTAAGGCTTTCAGTTTCTTATTTGAATCAGAGTTCTTGTTTGATTTCGTACAAACTTTTTTCTTCTTCATTTTATTTTTCTCCATTTTCTTTTTCTATTATTTTCTTCACCCTATTTCTTTATCTTCTTCTTCTAGTTCTTTTTTTCTTCCTCTTTACCTTCTTTTTCTTTATTTCCTTCTAATTCTTTTTCTTCTTTATCTTTACCTTCTTCTTGTTCTTTTAGTTTTTCTTTCCCTTTTTCTTCTCGTTCTTTTACTTCTTTTTCTTATTGATATTTTTATCTTTCTTTTTTAATCTTTTTTTTATCGAATTCTTCTTCTTCTCTTATTTCTTCTTCTCCTCCTTCCAGTTCATCTGCTTTTTCATCTAATTCTCTTCTTCTATTTAGTTTTGCCCTCCTTCTCCTCCCCTCTTTATTCTTCTAATTCTTCGAACTAAAGCATTTGCAAAACCAAAAATCTTACGTAAATAATATGACTTATGGAAATCATATGTTAAATATTGAATGGTTATAGCATTTCACAAAGCCGTTAGAAGCGTTGCATGAAATATTAAGTGATCGGGGAATTTTGAAATACAGTAACTACACCTGAGCTCCTCCACCCTTGAAATAAAAATGAATTAAATAAAATAATGGTATCTATAATAAATGTATTAAACTATTTTTGTGCCCCTAATATTTTAAATGTCGCGAAAAATACTTTCTCTTTTTATACTTAACAGTACAATAAAGTATCTTTAAAAAATCGGAATGTTATATAATGTTACTTGGATAACTGGCTTGTTTGTTGGTTTGCTGCCTTTATTTAAAGGTATATCGTTTTTTTTATATCATTTAATGCATAAACCAGCTGTTAAACAAATAGCTTTCTTTTGTCATCAGTTTCTAATAAAGATAGATACGCTATCGAACCCGAATGGCGAAAAGTCGGGTATTTAAAGATGGTTGTCCATAAAATATAAAACAAAGTTTGTGGCAAATAAGTGAATTGACAATAAAGGATAAACTGAATAATGATTGCGTTGAGTTTAACATTGGAAACAATTGGCATTCGGTGTTTAAATCTAATTTGCAATCTGTAGACAAACTTGTTTCGGAGTTCACTCCTCGTCAGTACAGCTATGCAAACCCCAGGATCGCCTTTAGCCAGGATCGAAACCCTCACCGACAGGGGGCCAGTCAGTAACCTTATCCACTTAGCCACCAGCTCACCCAGTAAATTGTAATTCAAACCACAATGTTCATCTACGAGAGTGCTCTACCCCGTATCCTGGAAGGGCAGGGGGAGCTTTGCTTAGTAGCTTAAGTAGTGGGAGTGGGAAGGTTACAATTCAAAGTGCTCGACATCAAGAGATGGAGCGTACATAAAATATATATATATATAAATAGTGACGGTGGAGCGTTGGTAAAAGCTCGGGAATCATATTACGCGAGTTCAAATCCCAGTCAAAACCACTACTTTCACATTAGCAGCCTCGGACAGATGGGGCTCGTTAACTCGGGAGAGCGTCTCATCTAGGTGAAGGGTAACACCGAATATAAAAAGCCCGGGGTAAGAGCACATAAAAACGGCCTTGTGCCAAACTTGGGTTGGTGCTCACCAAGTAAATATCATATTAAATATAAACATTCCATCCCAAAGATAAGCTGGTCACAAACGACAGAACCCAATACACAGACACGTGTGGGCAGCCGACGACGATACCTCGTATGTGTATGTCTCAAACCCATACATCAACTGAAACCTTCGATATTGATTTGATCGATGGAGTGTAAGTAAATTTACACCTACCTTCGACCAATGCTGAATCATCAACTCAATGAATAATTAAATGGTTCAGTTTGGGGCTTTGATTCTTCATCACTCGGAGGCCTCCATACTTAAAATCATGTGTTTACACACTGCTTTTCTGACTGTGTTATAATACTATTAAATGTGTTTTTTGCGTTGACATTTCATCACTCCGAGCCTTTTCATCACCTGACTCTTCATCACTAGACTTTTCATCACGTTTTTTTTTATTGCGTTGACATTTCATCACTCCGAGCCTTTTCATCACCTGACTCTT
>JAUZSX010181508.1:0-16481 GCA_034780655.1 Idiosepius hallami
GATATTGAGCACTCTAACTATAATTTTAAGCAACATTATTTCTTAAAATAATATATATACATATATATATATATATAATAAGGCGGAAATGCCAATAGGAAAAATTCAATATGTGTTTTCGTCATTGTAAAATACTTTTTAAAAATCAATGTAAGTTTTTATTAACATTCAGAAATTGGAATCTTATTTCTGAATTTTCTTGAACGTAGATTTAAAAATGCCAACAAATATACTAAATAATCACACACAGACGTCTGTCTAACATAAACACACACATATGTATATCTAAAATAAGCAAGCACATAGACATATCTAAAATAAATACACACGTACATGAATCCCAAATGAACACCCACATGCATCTTACTAACTTAAAAACACACACACACACATCTATCTAATACTAGAAATATTGCCCAGCGCCAAGGACTTGCCACTAAGATACTTAGGAAAGCCTTTTTATCTAGAAAGACACTCAATGCTTTTGTAAACTAATTTTTATACTATTCTAAATTCATTCTTAATCTTTTTTTATCCCAAATAGTAGTTTTTCTACTAAATTTATTTCTGTAGCATTTTTTATACTAAATTAATTTCCCATGCTTTCCTCTAAAGAAGTTAATGAAGTCTATTAAATAGCAAGACTGTACCATACATATGCAAATGTGGACTGAATCGTTTTTTTTTTTATATAACTATTATATTTTTTTCTGAATAGCTCTACGTAAAAACACTATATTCGATTATTTTCACATTGTTTTTATGTTTAATAGAGAAATTACATTTAATTTCTTTATGATAATCATTATTTTTTATTATTTGAAGAACACTTTTTAATAGAATATCAATAACGCTTCGTGTTCGAAAATGCATTATTTTTCTTAAGTTTTTTAAGGTTGTTAATTTAAAAACGCTTCTCCGTTATTTATTTATTCTTTAATTAAAAAAAACCTTCTTCGTATCTTCTCCGTGTTTCTAAAAATATTTTTAAGCAACAATCTAGACTACTATGTTCTTATAATGATTCAAAAAGTCAAGTTAGGTCAGAGACATCGGTTCCCGTCAGATCATCGAAGTTAAGCAACGTCGAGCATGATCAGTCGTTAATTGGATGCCCATTTGAGAATACGAGCGTTTACAGTTCAATTTCTTGTTTTCCTTTTGCTCGATCTAGCTACGCACAGTGCTCTTAAACCGGGAATTTAAAATCAGATGTAGAATCCAATCAAACATGATGATCTGACTTTTAAATACATACAAGAAGTAATACCCGGCTTTGCCCGGTACTGGGGACTTGCCACTAAGATAATTAGGGAAGCCTATTATCTCAATACCTCTTTTTTTTTACTAAATTTTATACTGTTTTAAATTCATTTCCAATCCTTTTTCATGCTAAATTTATTTCAAATGTTTTTTATACTAAATTCGTTTCTGAAGCTTTTATTATACTGAATTAATTTCTAATGTTTTTTCTTTAAGGTAGTTAAGAAAGTCTATTAAGTAGGAAGACTGTACAATACCTATGCACATTTTAGTGCTCTACGTATAAACAGAATATTTGAGGTTTTTTTTTCTGATTTTTTTGTTTAATAGAGAAGTTAGATTTAATTTTTTATAATTATTTTTATCATTTGAACAATATTTGTTAAAGGAAAAATATCTTTTTAATCGGTTCGTGTTTGATAATAAATTATTTTTCTTTGAGTTTCAAAAATACTTCTCCGTTATTTTTCAATTTTTAATTAAAAAGAAACGTTCTTCGTATCGTCACTGTGTTTTAACAAAAGACTTTCAAGCCACAATCTGGACTCCTACGTTGTTAAAATACATTGTTATACAATCAAGTTGCATTGGAGACAACGGTTCTCATCAGATCACACGAATTTTTACAAATGCTCCTACTTCGCTGACATTCGAATTAAGATATATTACATCGAAAACAAGGAAATAAAATGTCTAACGTGATATGTCAATTTTTTTACAGCTCATTAAAACGGTAATGGTCGATTTTTAAATAAATATTAAATAAGCGATTCAGATCCTGAAATTAATATCCTATAAAAATTGAAATCTCCGTAGATGAGGCAATATCTCATTATTTATTTCTAGTATTGCTAAATGACATCTACATTACAAAAATTGAAGTTAATCGGCTTATAATTCATATCATTATTATATCCTGTTTCGCGAAGTAGCCAATAGTATCATCACAGCATGAAGATATGAATAGACAAATAGATATATCGATAGACAGATAGATTCGATGTTTTTGAATATATTCTAATTGGAATTAATTTTTTCCCACATTGATATTATATATTTATTTGGTCGAGGACAAACCCAAGTTGGGCACAAGGCCTTTTGTACGTTCCCATTATATCCTTGGGCTTTTGTAATCAGTGTTTCCTTTCACCTAGATGGGGATATATTTACTTGTATAAGCACAAACCAAAGACCATTTTTACGTGCCCATTATATCCTTGGGCTTTTGTAATAAGTGTTTCCCTTCACCTAGATGGGGATATATTTACTTGTTTGAGCACAAACACAAGTTGGGCACAAGGCCATTTATACGATCCCATTATATCATTGGGCTTTTGTAATCAGTGTTTCCCTTCACCTAGATCAGGGCATATTTACATGTTTAAGCACATACCAAAGTTAGGCACAAAACCATTTTTACGTGCCCATTATATCCTTAGGTTTTTCTAATCAGTGTGTTCCTTCAACTAGATGAAGATATATTTTCTTGTTTGGGTACAAACCCAAGTTAGACACAAGGACATTTTTATGTGCGCATTATATCCCTGGACTTTTGTAATCATTTTTGCCTTTCACCTACATGAGTTACTCTCTTGCTGCAATTAAAGCTAAAGGGAATGGTTTTTGACTGAAATTTGAACTCTTGTAATACTTTTCCAGAGACCAAGCTTTTACAAATGCTCCACCTTCTCTGCCAATTTTCCCATGTTTACATACCTGGATTCATAATTACAAAAAAAGGGAGAAGAAAGATAAAGATATATTTCTATTGGGATTGCCAATTGATTTATTAAATTTTATCCAATGAATTTGTAATTACCTAATACCATTCATCAAATGAACCAATCATCTTATACAATTTAGCTTAACAGACTACTGTTCTATTAAAACATAGAAATATTTTCTGGACAAAAGTATACTCGGAAGGAAAAATAATTAAGTTAATGTCTGGTAATATATTAATTTATCAAAAGATTTTTGTGATTTATGAAGTTTGTGATAAATTATTTTTTGCATTTTAGTTATATGTAATTATAATTATAATTCATCTTTAATTTCTATAAGAAAGAAAAACATAATTAAAAAATGTAATGCATTTTTTTTACAAATATGAAAGCAGATAAATATAAAAGCTGATTAAAATTAATTTCTTTGTTTAATTATTTTTTCACGGCATATCAACCTTTTTAGGTCATTTAAAGCCGTGGCAATCAGTTTTGATATATGTTCTGTTTTGTCGAGCGTTGTTTTTAATAACGTAATATGCATTATTTAATCCATAGCTTGAGAGAAGATATTAGTCCGAATGATATTGGGGCGACTAGGATTCGAACTCAAGTATTAAGATTTGGAAATCCTACTGTCTATCTATTGTGTTAAAGAAAAAAAAAAGGAAATATTAAGAACATAGAATTAAAATAGATTAACACAGTAAGAAAAAAGCAATGACCAAAAAAATAAAATAAATGGACAATAATAAAATAGATATTAAACAAAAATAAGATTAAAATCAATAAAAATAAACAGAATATTACTAAGAATTAAGAAAAAAAAATAAACGAAAAAAGAGGAATTTAGAAAGATCAACATATTAAAAAATAATAAATTATCAAAAAATATAAAGCCCGCGAAAAAACAGCATCGCCCTAGAACCCAAAGAGAGTTTAACTTTAGTGGCTTCAGAGTGTATATTTGGGTTCCCTAAACACAGAAAATAACAAAAATATAACTCATTTGGACAACTAACATGGACCACAGTGTTTAGTTGACCCTAAACTACACTCTGAGCCTATTAACGCTTTTCTATACTTAATCCATTTGTTTACATACGGAACAGTGTTTAGGGGACTCTAAGCTAAACTCTGAACCCACTAATGCTTTTCAATACTTAATCCATTTGTTAACATACGAAGCAGTGTTTAGAGGACTCTAAGCTAAAATATAAACCTACTAATGCTTTTCTCTACTTAATCCATTTGTTAACATGCAGAACAGTGTTTAGGGGATCCTAAGCTACACTCTGTACCCACTAATGCTTTTCTATACTAAATCCATTTCTAATGTATTTCTCAACAAAACACGGTTTGTATGTTAACAAAAATATAACTCAAGTAGAACAGTATTTAGGGAGACTCTAAGTTACACTCTGACCCACTAAAGAGAATTTAACTTTAGTGTGATCAGAGTGCAGCTTGGGTTCCTCTCACATGGCTCTGTATGTTGACAAAAATATAACTCACTTGACATAAAAAACGTGTTTAGTTGACCCTAAGCTACACTCTATTAAAGTTAAATTCTCTTTATATGCAAGGCTACGCCATTTTTTACCGACTAAGAATTTTCAAGAAACGCAGAAAAATAATGAATTTAAAACCGTCTATTTTTCTATTTTGACAGAGAATTTAACTCTAGTGGGTTCAATGTGTAGCATAGGGTCCCCTAAACACTGTTTAGTACGTTAACAAAAATATAAGTCACTTGGACTTTTGATGACATGCAGAATCATGTTTAGGAGACCCCGAGCTAAACTCTAAATCCACCAAAGAGAATGTAACTTATGTGGGTTCAGGGTGTAGCTTAGAGTCCCCCAAACACGCTTCTGCTTGTTAACAAAAATATGAATCACTTGGGCCTTTGTTAACATAAAGAATTGTGTTTAGGGGGCACTAAGCTACATTTTAAACCCACTAAAGTTACATTATCTTTGGGTGCAAGGGAAACGCCATTTTTTTTTCTGGACTAATCGTAGGATTAAAAGAAAAAGAAAAAATGAAAACCAAGAAGTCCAAAATGAAAAGAAAAAATGGTAGAAACAACAAAACATAAGAAATTAAAGCAATCTCGTCCAAAATTGTTAAAATGCCGTGTCTATATTAGTCTGTCATATTTTTATCAGGGAAACTGCAACAATTATTTAATCATCCAATATTTTCGTTGCTACTGAAAATTTCTCTTCCTTCTTTACAAAATGCTTTCCTTGTCATGTCCGGTCTTCAGAAGAGATAAGCAGATTTTTAGTTGATGTGATGCTTTAAACCAAAATACATCAAGGAATAGCAATTCTTTTTAATTTCCTGATTGGTGAGCAGCCCATCGGAACGGAAACTTAGAAGACCACTGGCCTACGATCAATATTTTGACTTCATTGAAATAGCTTTCTTTCTTTCTTTCCATAAGATTCTCTCGATCATTACCCGTTCTACGATCGGTCCATCTCTCCATGCATCAATCTTTCTTCCTCTCTCTCTCTCTCTCTCTTTGTATCAATCTCTCTCTCTCTTTTCATCAATGTCTCTCTCTTTTTGCATCAATCTCTCTCTCTCTTTGCATCAATCTCTCTCTCTCTTTGCGTCAATCTCCTCTTTCTCTTATCATCAATCTCTCTCTCTCTCTCTCTCTCTCTCCATGCATCAATCTTTCTTTCTTTCTCTCTCTCTCTCTTTGTATCAATCTCTCTCTCTCTTTGCATCAATCTCTCTCTCTCTCTCTCTTTGCATCAATCTCTTTCTCTCTCTCTCTTTGCATAAATCTCTCTCTCTGCATCAATCTCTCTATCTCTCTCTCTCTCTTTGCATCCATCTCTCTGTATCTCTCTCTTTGCATCAATCTCTTTATCTCTCTCTCTCTCTTTGCATCAATCCCTCTGTACCACGATCTCCTCTCCCTCTCATTCTATGCAACGATCTACCTGCCTATCTATGAACCGATCCCCTTCCCTCCCAGTCTATGCACCAATCTACCTTTTTTATCTATATGCTTATATGAATGAAATTATCATGTCTGATTGGGTTTTGAATTTCCGGTTTACGAACATTGTGTGCGTGGCTATATCGAGCAGACGCTACCTATTCAGAAGAAAACATCAAATTTAATTGTGAATGGTATTCTTAAATGCTGACCCATCTAATTACTGACCAGGCCCGACGTTGCTTAACTTCAGTGATCTGAAAAAGACCGGTGTCTCCTAAACGACTTGACCGTATAAATCCTTTTAGCAACATAGGAGTGTAGATTATTGCTTAAAAAATATTTTATCCTAAAAACATAAAAAAAAATATAAAAGATACGAAGAAGAGTTTTTATATCAAAAATAGATAAATAACGGAGAAGCGTTTTTGAAATTTAAGAAAGAAAAATAATTCATTTTCAAAGACGAATTGTTTTTTTGTTTTTTTAAAGCATTGGCTCTCTTCCCAGATAATAGGCTTTTCTAATTATCTTAGTAGCAGGTCCCCGAGCAAAGCCGGGAAAAATTTCTTGTCGATAGTTGAAAGGCGACATTGCAATTTTTATATTTGAAGGCATACAATTTTTATGTGTAGGATTGTACAGTTACAGTATCTTTCAAACAGTATAATGCGCATTGAGAGTTGCTACTTTTTAATGCAAACCCTTTGTATGAATGAACTCTAAAAGGTTTTCGTCAAAGATCCATTCTCCCTCTAGAGTTGATTTTATCTTCTTTCAACTGTTTGTTGTATTTATGCTATGAACAGGATCTTGCCTCTTTTCCGTTCTTCAGAAAATCTTCATGTTGTCTCTGTGTTATGTCTCAAAGGGCCTGACGTCGTCATGAGAAACCCCTTGCTGTTTTGGAAAAATCCCTTATGTCGGAAATTCAACAATCAAAGTCGAACGGAATCCAGATGCCTCCATTTTACACTTGAACCTTGTATACACATCGATTATTGAATGTAGTCTGGAAAATAATGGTGTTGCCCTTGCACCAAAAGAGATGTTAACTTTAGTGGGTTCCTTAAAAACGGTTATGCTTGTTAACAAAAATATAACTCAATAGGAGTTTTGTTAACATACAGGGACTTGTTTAGAGAACCCTAAGCTTAACCCAAAGATAATTTAACTTTAGTGAGTACAGAGTGTAGCTTAGGGTCCCTTAGACTCGGGGGTGCATGTAAACAAAAATATAATCCATTTGAACTGAGTTAGCATGCAGAACCGTGTTTAGGAGACTCCAAACTACACTCGGAACCCACTAAAGTTACGTTTTCTTTGGATGCAAGAGCAATGCCATTTTTCCTGCACTATTTTGGTTTTTAAAGACATGAAAACCTAATTTAAAAAAAATAAATGCAAATTTTTTGTTTTGAGATTTATTCAAGTCAATTAGTTTTCATTTATTAGTATTAAGGAGTAATTCAATGCGTTAGTAGTTGTTTTTATTGAGTTTGCCTTATTATGAATATAATTTTTGCATTATTTATCGTCTAATAATGCTGGGTATGTTTGGTGGGATTGGAGTACCTTATTATATATGGAGTGTAAATTAAATATAATGTATAATATAAATATAAGAATATATGATATATATAAATTTTTACTTGGTGAGCACCAACCTAAGTTTAGCACAAGGCCATTTTTACATGCTCTAACCCAGGCTTTTTTACATTCAGTGTTATCCTTCACCTACATGAGATGCTCTCCCGAGTTAACGAGCCTCATCTACCTGAGACAGCTAAAGGTGAATGTAATGGTTTTGACTGGGATTTGAACTCGCTTAATACGATTTCAGAGCGCGACCTTTTACCTTAAAGCATTCATTATTTGGTGAAGGCACACGTTGCATTTAATGGGAAGAGAGTTCACAAGGATCATTTTGCAGAGGAAGCAATGGAGCTAAGCATGGCACTGTCCACATCAATATTTTATGTAAAACTTTTAAATGAAATTGATTTAATTAAATTAATATAAACATTTGTTTGGATTTAAATTTCATTTTTTTTTAAATTGTTTAACACATAATTTCCTGTTTGTAAACAATAAGAATTATGAAAGAGAAAAGAGGAAAGTTAGCCTCATTTATGAAGTCTTAATCAGTTTCAATTTGAAAACCTGAAAATTAAAAGTTTGGCAATTAAAAAATCAGTTTGCATTTAATCTTGTGTTAAGGGGTGAAAAAGGGAATTTTTGGTTTGTAATTTTGATATTTTTAAATTTAAAATCCGCGTAAAATGAAAAATCTTTGGCGCTTTTTCAGAACAAGCAAATGAAGAAATATTTTTTTTGGCTCGGGGACTTCGTACCGGTTTTAAGACAGCAACGTGATTGGTTAGGGTTTCGGGTCTAGGGTTTAGGGTTTAGGGTCTAGGGTCTAGGGTTAGGGTTTAGGGTCTAGGTTTAGGGTTAGGCCAAATTTCTTCATTTGCTTGTTCTGCAAAAACGCCGAATCTTTATCAATTAGATTAGAGTCAATGATTTTAACCCAAATATATATATCAATGCTTAATTTTGAATAAGCGGACAACATTGCTATCTTTATCTGGGCACAATGCATGTTTTACATAAGAATCTTAAAAAAATCTACACAATCAAAATAATCCTTGGTTTATCTGCCAATGGTTTAGTATCCTTCTTTGAAGCTCTCCAAACTTTCACAGAACTCCTCCAAACCATTATATAAATACTAGAACCCGCTTTGTCTGCGTCCCACGGACTTGCCATTCAGGAAGCATTTTATGTAGGAAGGCAAGTAGAGAAATTGTAAATACTAAATTCATTTCTAATGCTTTTTTTTAACTAATTTTTTTCTGAAATTTCTTTTAAAGTAGTTACAGTACCTTATTACATAGAAAGAGAATATCAAGTCATGAGCAAATAAGTAGTTGTCTGAATCAGTTTTTAAAATGACTATTGTAGTTCTTTTTTCTGAAGAGCTCTATGTATAAAAAGGATTCTTTTTTCTTACTTTTGTAGTTTTATTTTCTAAAGAGTGATAGAATCTAGGGTCTTATACAAACACGGCGATCTGATTTTTATAAGTTTACTAGAAGTTTTGCCCGGCTTTGCACGTAGCTGGGGACTTGCCACTAATATAATTAGGAAAGCCATTATCTAGGCTTAGTTGTTAAATTGTTATATATACTAATTGTTAAAGGATTTTTCTTTAAAAAACTCTCCTTAAATTTGAAAAACGTTTCTCCATTATTCATTCATTTATCTATTATCTAAAAACGTTTCTTCGTATCTTCTCTGTTCTTTTAAAAGATTTTTTTTTGTTACCATCTTGACTCTTTTGTTGTTGATTTATACGGTTCCCGTCAGATGACCGAATATAAGCAACGTTGATCGTCGTTACTAGTTAAACGGGTAACCATTTAAGAATACGGGTGTTTATGGTTCGATTTCTTGTTTACTTCTGCTTGATCTAGCCAATCGGAGTGCTTGTAAACCAGAAATTCAAAACCGGATGTAGAATCTAATCAAACACGACGATTTAACTTTTATATATATACTAGAAGTATGACCCAGTTTTGGTCGGCTCCGGTGACTTGCCACTAAGATAATTATCTAGAAAAACAGTTAATTCTTTTTTATAATAAATTCATCTTTTTTTCATAATATACTTATACATAATAACTTGTATTTCAAATTTATTTCGGAATTTTTTTTTAAATACTAAATACGTCTCTAATACTTTTCTCTGAGGTAGTTAACGGAGCCTATTAAATATAAAGGCAGTACCAGATATATGCAATTTTTTGTGATCTGAATCTTTTTAACTAACTAATGCAGTTTCTTAGTCTGAAGAGCTTTATGAGCTTCGAAAGCGGATGAAGAACCCAATCGAACATGATCTCATTCATATAAGTATATGGATAGATAGAGATACAAATATATATGAGAGTACATAAATGACAATGATGATATGGCACGAATGCCTTAACTATTGATGTCTTGTCCAATCATTCCTTTGAACAGAGAAAAAGCCTGGCAGACATGTCTTCCCCCACAAAGGCAATTACCATCCAATATATATATATAAATAGACTATTTTAATTATGAATAATTAATTTCTTCGTGATCAGAAATAAGTAACTGTAAATTCAAACATCTTTCCAATGGAGGATTTCCAAATAAGGACAAAACTAAGCATGTTGTTGTTGAGCAGGAAGATCTCCTCACCAGTTCGGGCTTTGGAACAGGCTTCTTGTTATTATAGAGTTTTTAACAATCTCAGAGAATTATGAGTGTCCCAGTCCTCACCTTAGGGAGTAACTCTAATTGAGGATGTTTATAGACACTGATTGGTTAGTGTGAGGGATTGGATGAGGGAGAGGAAAGATATTTCAGTTCAAATGCCTAATGCATTCGACTGGTAATACTATGAATCATCAACCAGTGTTGTACAGTAGCTGATATTCAAAAGAGGTGACACAGTACTGAATAGGCTCTACGTTGCTTAACTCCGTGATCTAGCGGAAACCGGTGTCTTAAACGTGGCTGGACCGTACTTCCGATCAGACTGGTGCAGTACCTGATATTTGTAAGCGGTCACACATCTTAGTGCTAAACAGGCTCTATAATGCTTAATTTTTGTGATCTGATGGGAACCGGAGTTTCAAACGTGATTTGACTGTACATCAATTTTTTTTATAAGGAACTGGCCATCCTAACTAATTATCTAATATTGTTTTAGGTAAAACATATTAGATTTTCATCCATAAAGAAAAAAAAAAGAGCGGTGGTTGGGCAATTATATTAGCTTGAGCACTGGAATCGTATTACACGAGTTCAAATCTCAGTCAAAACCATTGTCTCTGCCTTCAGTTGCCTCGGGCGGATGAGGCTCGTTAACTTAACTTTCTAGTTGAGGGACAACACTGATTACAAAAGCCCAGCTATATAATGAACACGTAAAAATATCATTGTGTCTAACTTGGGTTTGTGCTCGACCAAGTAAATATAATATTCGATTTTCGCTGTATAAATTGTATCATACTAAGCCAGGTACTTTTATAAGAGAATTACGTGTTTTCTTCGAAATGTTGCTTCATACATAAAAAGTCTACAAAAGTATAGAATTCTATTGAACACTTTTTACACGAATGAATAACTTTGCGAGTTTAGACTTCTATCCAAAACGATGATAAGAGTTGTGCGCGTCACGCAAACTGATTTGACGTAGAAACACAATTCAAAGTATTTCTAAATTCTGTGACATTCGTTCTGTTTATTCGAGTCTTCTATGGACAATGATACAGCAAAGGCAAATATCTCCTATCACTCTGTGTTTGTTTCCTTCTTTGACTTTTATTATTCGTAAATCTTGAGTCAATTAACAAGACTTGTAATTGAGATTAATTAGTTGTTTATTTACATTGTTTTTCCGAGAGCTGTAATCTATCATTGATGATTCATTCTATTAGTCGACTTTGAAATCCAATCAAAGACATGGAGCATACACACACTGATTAACTCCAACTGTTACCACTACTTTATATAAGACATCAATCTCTCTCTCTTTCTATCTCTCTTTTTGCAATCACTGTGATTAGAGTATGATAATCTATCATTGATGATTTATTCTATTAGTCGACTTTGAAATCCAATCAAAGACATGGAGCATACACAAACTGATTAACTCCAACTGTTACCACTACTTTATATAAGACTTCAATCTCTCTCTCTTTCTATCTCTCTTTTTACAATCACTGAGATTAGAGTATGATTACTTACTCAACGATTTCTCATTGAGTGACTATATAGTCCTATTCTTGATGTACATCTCTTCTGGCAATGAACACAGACGAAGGGGTTACTCTTTTCTAAGGATGTAGCCAATCTCTGTTTCCAGAGCAATGCCATTTTTCCTGCACTATTTTGGTTTTTAAAGACATGTATCGTCTTCAAATTTCACTTTCTGATGCACTTCTACATTTTATTCTGTCCCTGGTACAATGCTCCCAGCTGGGAAGATTCACATAACAATACTTCGGATAATCTTTGAGATTGTCCTTAAAGAGCTTCCTTTGTCCACCTTGTTTTCTCTTCTCATTACAGTTCAGCATAGAGCATTTGCTTGGTCAACCTGGTGTCATCAGTTCTCAAGACATGTCCAGCACATTTTAGATTGTTCTTGCCTATAATCTATTCTCTCCTTGCCTATGGAACTCTTGTTAGTTCGCTGGTAAGACCAATGAACGTTCATGAGTTTTCGTATAGACCAATAATGTTATTCCTTAAGGAATTATATTTTTTCTTTAGATGGCCCTTTTTCAGAGCCATATAGCTAGGTAATGATGACTCAAGGAATCCTTTAATAAACATTAATTCCATACTGTCTAATTTACAACGTGTTCAGGAAATTTCTGTGCACCTTATAGGGGTCGATTTCACATAAATAGACAACACAAAAGAAAAAAATGAAACTGAGCTCACTGTGAACATTTCCGAGTTATTCTTGTATGGACTTTTCAGAAAAAAATCTTCTCCCTAAAACTTGGTCACAAAATATTCATATACAAGTATTTGCGATTTGTTATTTTCATATTTTTTGCCTCTGAGGAACAACAAAGTAAAAAAAGTTTATCGTTAACACGCCAAAAACGTTGCAAGACTTGTATAGGGGTGAACAGAGCCATCGGTCCAATCGGAACTGGTCCAAGGGCCCGGTTCTGCAAGAGAAGTCACCCTTACTCGGGATTCTTTGTGTGTGTTTCTCGTGGCTGTGCAGTCTGTCGGGCCGAAAACAAGGCCGGACACAAGAACAAGGGAAGATTTTAAAATCGTACTTAGTATCAGAATCGTGAATCAACTTTTTCCTGGACTCAACCCAACACAAATCTTATGCTAAAATTCCTTTCATGTTAAAGCCAATACGCACAGATTACATGCTCTGGTAAACAGCCTGTATAAATGGCATTTAACTGTAAAAACTTGGGGAAAATGACCCTTTGCATTTTCGGTCCGATTACCCGTAATACTCTCAGTCAGCCCGGGTAGATAAATATATAAAGAGATAAAGATAGGCAATACTTTTAAGAGGCTGTGTAGCAGGTGATCTGTAAAAAAAATGGAAAAAGGGCCATTTTTATTTTACATCCGAGGGCGTATAATACTCTCAGTCCACTCCCTGGATATATGTGATAATATTCTATCCTATTGAATTCATTTACATCTACATTCGTTATTGGAGGTTAAAATGATTTTTCAAGAAACGTAATTTTGTATAAATATCTATCTTCGCTAACTTATTTGTTGACGTCATTGAATACTTTTTTTTTTTTTCTACATACATTGTGCGATTGCACATGCTTTACCCTGTCCTCATCAGCCGCCAACTGATCTCTTTATGTTCTGAGCACTTCTAAACCATTTTCCTCATCAGCATATCAAAATGCGTGGAAATACACGAAAAATAATAATTGCTGCAAATATTCAATGATTCACGAGGACACTTTAAGCTCCGATTATTATTAATGATGGTTCTCTGTCTATTGAATATCACAACCAAAACCAATCTCAGAGAAACTAGAAAAAGTTCTTTTATCTAACTGATGTGTGCTTCTTAAAGATGTGTTAATGATTTTAGTTAAATACGTAACAAACACTTTGTTGCATTATTTTTGTTCTAATAAAGGCAGTTGAGTATGATATTTTTTTTAGGTATTTTACTTCATAAATTTGGTACAAGGCCAGTTTCGAGTGAGGAAACTATGCTTTTATTAAAATGTTATTCTTGTCACAGACCTTACTATTTTGTCATTTTAACATTGCTTTTAATTCTATACTTATATGTAGGGCTATAATAATATGCTTTTATTAAAAGATTATTTTTGTCATTACTTGACTATTTTGTGATTTTAACATTGCTTTTAATTCTATACTTATTTGTAGGGCTATGATGGTATGCTTTTATTAAAAGATTATTCTTGTCATTACCTGGCTATTTTGTAATTTTAACATTGCTTATCATTCATTACTTATTTGTAGGGCTATGATGAAATGCTTTTATTAGAAGATAATTCTTGTAATTACTTGACTATTTTGTGATTTTAACATTGCTTTTAATTTTTTATCTATTTGTTGGGCTATGATGGTATGCTTTTATTAAAAGATTATTCTTTTCATTACTTGGCTATTTTGTAGTTTTAACATTGCTTATCATTCATTACTTATTTGTAGGGCTATGATGAAATGTTTTTATTAAAAGATAATTCTTGTAATTACTTGACTATTTTGTGATTTTAACATTGCGTTTAATTCATTACCTAATAGTAAGACTGTGATAATATGCTTATATGAAAGAATATTCTTGTCACGGACTTAACTATTTTACAATTTTACTATTTCTTTTTCATTTGTTAATTGTTAGTAGGGATGTGATTTTAATTCTTTAATTGTTAGTTTGGCTATGACAACATACTCTTATCTAAAATATTCATGCCACAAACTTGGGATGTGACAAGCGTATTATTTTATAAAAGAATATTGTCATAGCCCTAGTTAAACAGTCAAACACTTTTTACGGATTTTTACTCGGCTTCTATTTTTATTTTCACTTAGCCTTAATATAATTAATCTTTTCTACTGGCCACTGCCCACTCTTTGTCTCTTGATTGGACTGTCATCAGTTTAGTCGCAAACAGTCTACTAACCTCATCCTCCAACAGCTTACCCAAGAGGATCCACGATATTTCGTTTCATGTTAATTTCCTTAGCCAGCTGAAGTCATTTCTTTACTATTTAGTCAACAACTAAATGAAAAAAAAAAAACGCAACAACCCACACTTTAGTATTTATTTTGGCTTTGTTTAATCTATTTTCTTTACTCGTCTCTCTCTCTCCTTCTCCCCCTCCCTCTCTAACACACACTCTCTCTCTCCCTCCCTCTCTCTCCCTCCCCCTCTCTCTCTGTCTCTTTCTCTCTCTCAATCTTTAGTTAATTTGTTTTTTCAATGTGTTTATTTCGAGAACTTTTTTTAATTTACAATTCTTTTCTTAGATTATATTTATTTATTTTAAATTTTTTCTTCATGTTTTGGAGTTTCAAAGTGATTCGTTTCCTTTTAAAATGGAGGTCCAGCAGATTGCACTGTCTATCTATCATTCCCTTTATCTCTCTCTCATTCCCTTTCTCTCTCTCATTCCCTTTCTCTCTCTCACACACACACAAACACTCACTATCTTTCTCTTAATTGATATTCTCTGCTAGGCAGGTGATCTGCTGTATTAAAGAATCCAAACAATCGCTAACATAGCATCAAACTAAGCAATTGTTCAAGAAGACATACACTTGAAAAAACTATCTTTCTTCTACACACACACACACACACTCTCTCTCTCTCTCTCTCTCTCTCTCTCTCTCTCTCACACACACATATTTGGGCAGCGACGGTGGAGCATTGGTAGAAGCTCCGGCTGTGAGATCGTGTTACGCGAGTTCAAATCCCAGTCAAAACCATTACTTTCACTTTAGCAGCCTCGGGCAGATGGGACTCGTTAGCTCGGGAGAGCAGTTGATCTAGGTGAAGGGTAACATCGAATATATAAAGCCCGGATAAGAGCACGTAAAAAAGCCCTTGTGCCAAACTTGGATTGGTGCTCACCAAGTAAATATCATATATACATATATATATATGATGAATAGTATTCTCTCCACGGATTTCCTAATTAGATGGTGGAACCCAAGAGGAATACTATTCAAGATTTATAATGGTTTACTATATTATTATGCGCTTTTATTTATTCATTATCGAACATTCATTCCAACACAAAAAAAGCCAGTGATAAAATAATGATATTATATTTTCTTGGTCGAGCACAAATAAAAGTTAGGCACAAGGCCATTTTTTCGTGCCCGTTATATCCCTGGGCTTAATTTTTAAATTCAGTGTTGCTCTTCACCAATGTTAATTAATCCTCTGAGTTTACGAAACCCATTTGTCCGAGGCAACTTAACATAAAGGTAAATGGATTTGACTGGGATTTGTGTTAAACGATTTCAGAACACAGATTTTACCAATGTTTCACCGACGCTGCTTTCACACACACACACACACACAGAGAGAGAGAGAGAGAGAGAGAGAAAGAGAGAGAGAGAGAGATCCACACACACACACAGACCCACCCAAACATACACATACGAATATATATATATATATATTTCATTTTTCAGTTTAATTTTTTTATCAGCATAAAAAGTGTCTTATTTATCGTAGATCATCGCTAATAGTGACAAGAGTCTTAGAATATTGAGAAAAAATTCGGATATTTTTGTAAAAAGAAAAAATAAATTTTGTAAAAATTTTCGTATTAATGAAAGGATTTTTTTTTAGAGAGAAAAAAAGAACCCACTCCTCAAAGGAGAAACTTAATATAATGGCAATGGTTTTGACTGGGATTTGATCTCATGTAAAACGATTCCAGAGCCCAATCTATTACCACCTTCGCTGACCAAGTAAAAATACTGATTATATATA
>JAUZSX010181729.1:0-16472 GCA_034780655.1 Idiosepius hallami
GCTAAGTGGCTTTTGCCATATTCACATTGATTTTTTGTTAACCTTTAGATTCGCTGTGATATCTTCACTCGTGGATGGTTGAAATAGCATTGTTTAATGGGCTCGACTTTTTTCAGACCGACTGAAACAGTAATTATAAGTTTTAACACACAAACATAAATTCACACGCATCCACACATAAATAAAACATGCACATATGTATAAAAAGTCCATCACAAACACACACATATATATGTGTTTATGTGTATGTGTGCGTCTTATATTTATGTTTCTTTTTCTGAATTGATTTTAAATGTTACACATGTTATCCATACTTTTATGAGTAAAGTTACTTTACACAACACAAATATATACTCTTTTATTATTTGATTTTCCCTTTTAGTTGCTATTCTGAAGAACTTTGATATTTCATATTAAATTGAATTGAATGGTGTTTTTTTTTAAATATTTCTTTTATTTGATTTTCTTTTAAAGCAAATGGTTCATTCCAAATCTTTCAGTATCAATTAGTTAAATGTGAAAGGGGCAAAACGTGTACAATTTTTTCTAACTCTGATTTCTTTTTTTTATTTCTATGTTTTTGTCTTTATTTTGTTGTAGATTAGTTCTATATTAATAATAGAAGAATTGCCCAGCTTTTCACGGGTGCCAGGTACTTGCCATCAAGGAAATTTAGGGAGCCTAGTTACTAAATTTCTTTACTAAATTCATTTCTAAAGCTTTTCTCTACTAAATAATTTTCTCAAGCTTTTCTTTTAAGTAGTTAAGTAAGCCTATTATATAGAAAGACAGTTCAGGAAATATTCAAATTTTAGTTGTCTGATATTCTTTAATTGTGAAAACAGCTATTGTGGTTTCATTTCTTGAACAATTACATGAAGTTAGGTCTCATGCAACCACGAATATCAAGATTTTTTTATATAAAAAAAGATTTTTCAGTTGGCCGTTTGGAGAAGAAAATCGGCTTTTTCACGGAGTCTCTCTTTAAAAAATCAGCCTAAAATCAAGAAATTTTTCAATAAGTATGAAATCTTCACCGATTATTGAATGAATAATGAACTTTAAAAAGTGTAATTCATTTTCAGAATCGATATATAAATATCTTTTTTTTTTTGCTATGCAATCTTGCTTTCTTGATTTTCTGTCACGTTATTAGCCTTTAAATAAAGTTAAAGCTTGGAAGGATATTTCCTGTGATGGGAAAGATTACGCTTGTAGAAAAACAAAACAAAACAAAAAAACGACAATAGTTTTGGCTAAAGCCGAGATTGAAAATCCGAATTTTCAATGTCTTTTAACTTTTTATATTTTGTCTTCTCAACTGTGGAATTGGTTGAATATGTTTATAATAATTATTTTCTTTCAGATTATCATTAAAAAATGTTTTTTTGAGAAAGACAGTAAAATAGGCATACCTGTAAATATTTAGAAATGATTTTTTTTTTGGTTGGTGCTGTCAAACTTTTATCTATACTCTATACCTTTGAATAAAGAATGATTTAATTAATACAGAACAAATAAAAAATAAACAAAACAAATTCAGAGTCGAAAAAAATACATTTTTTTAACTTAAAAAAGTTACAATCGATGGTAAAATCTAAGAAAATAAAATTGTAACAATGTTAACTTTATTTACATGATGTAATAACAAAACATCCACAAGGTGTGGTCTTAACACTTTAGAATTCATTTTTTGTGAGAGAGGAGGGTTAACATCTCGTCTGCTACAGAAAATTCGAATTATACTATTGTTTTTTAATAAAATATCTTGATTATTTTAAGAAATGTAACATTAGATAATTATCTTTAATGCATTTTGTAGTAAAAAAAAATATTTAATTAAAAAATAAAAACTAGATAATTTTTTAATAGAAAGTATACACATAATGTTTTAAACTTCATAGTTTTTTTTTCACACCAGACCAGCAGCTGGAGAACTTCGGTGCAAATAAAATTACCATTTTTGTTTTTATTAAATAAACTCCTATAAATAATTTTTCTAAACAATGATTTCATCTTAAATATTTTTCCATTAAAAATTCAAATTGAAATAGCGAAACTAAATTGATAAAAAAAATTTGGTTGATGCAAAAATATCTGGAAAATGTATTTTTACATTACTTATATCAGGTATATATCGAGGAAAAATTAGAAATTGATAAAAATGTGTTTGATTGGGAAAAATATAAAAATAACATAATATTGAAGATATTTTCGTAATAACATTTCGGGTTGCATCTATCCGATAGAACAGACAGATTTCCAAAAATAATGAATTTTAATAGATTTTAATCAGCTTAAACAAAAAGTAACAACTAGCCTTTTCTTGGTCTAATAACATAATATTTTTCAGAGTTGTTGCAAAAAAAAAAGGTTTTTAAAATTATTTCTATATGTTTAAGAATGACGTAAACTGGGGCAGTACTTATGAAACGAGCGACCATTTGTTCTACAGAATTTAGTTTTCTACTTAATCACCATCATTCGCAATGTGCTTTTTCCAGCAATGAACGATGTGGTCCAGAACGTACTTTGTCATTCACACCCCTGTCGCGATTTTGAAATCGATGAACCTATATTTTAACTGCTTTCGGTTTTAACGAGTGTCGATAGATTTTAATCTGTTCGTTTTTTTTTTCTCTGTACAGATGAGTTCAATAAGACATTCCTTCTTCTGACGCGGGTGCCTGACACAATTACTCTCTTAATGTTTCACATTGTCAATATCTGCAAGAGAGAGATGAAACTTTCAGTTAATAAATGCATATCTTTAGTCATTGTAACACTGCAATTTACAATCCCCTCTGATTGATTTCGGTCGAAGAAAAATAGGAGGATTTGCTTTTGGAACGACCCTGGTTTGTTTATCATATATACTTCGTAGAGCACCTAACCAAGTTAGGCACAAGGTCATATTTACTTGCTCTGTATACCTGGGCTTTTTCAATTCAGTGTTGCCCTTCACCTAGATGAGTTGCTCTCCCGAGTTAACGAGACCCATCTGCCGGATACAGCTAAAGTGAATGTAAAGGTTTTGACTGGAATTTGAACTCGCGTAATACGATTACAGAGCCCGAGCTTTTACCAATGCTCCATCGTCGCAGCACTTGTTTGCATATATGTGTCTTTCTCTGTGTATGTGTGTGTGCGTGTGCGTGTGCGTGTGCGTGAGTGTGTGTGTGCGTGTGTGTGTGTGCCAAGAATTTTATTCTGATAGGTATTCAATTTTCATTTTACATTTTTTTTAAACTCCACGCAAATACTGACATTTCTACGTCCGAATATTCATCACCAGAGATACTTGAATTAGACGTTGAAAATCTAGATTATTTGATGTTTAATCTACAATGCATTAGGCGTGAATACAGGAAGTAATTACTAATTTAGGGGAATTTAATTGGACCAGTTAATTATATCTAATTCTCGATTATAATTAATATCTCTCGTTAATAACAATGTAGCATTTAATTCAATCTGTATCATCAATCAGATAATTACTCATTAATAAATAACAATATTCCATTTGATTTTCAATTTTAAGAGGACATTTAATTTGTGGATGCAAGATGAAATTTACCTCTAGGAACAAATGCTTAATAACTGATATTCTTGGATATAATTGAGATAATTTTAGTTACTAAAACGTTTTTCGCATATTCTAATGATTTGGTTTTAATTATTTAAAAACATTAATTTTACAAATTTTACAAATTGAGCAATTTCTAAAATATAAATGTTTAACATATAGTAAAATAAAAAAAAAATGGTAAAATATTTTGTTTTTGATTCTGTCAGAAAAAATTGATTATATATTTATTTTAGAATTGGTAATTTCATACTAATTAATTCAATCTATTATTATTGAAACGATTATGGAATTAAAAAGAATAAAAGCTTTTTTTTCTTTAGAAATAGTCCGAAAATTCTAGAAGGAAAACATAATGAGTTACCTTTTGGTTTAGAATGAATTTTCCAGGAGAAATTAAAAATAAAAGAGTTTCAATTTTTTTACCAAACACTCATACACGTGTTTTTAATTCATTTGACCGAACCGATTTAAATAGTGACTAAACGATTATTTATGCATACTTTAAACAACTAAAATGTATCACGGATGCACTTAGTAAACACATTGATGTCCAATTTTCATGTGTATAAAAATGGAATAGTAAAGTCTGTGGGCCTAGATTTTTTTATCATTCTTGATTTTTTGATCTGTGACCTACCCTGGATAGACAAAAATAAGCAAACGAAAACCAATACTTAACATCATACTAATTATCTACAAGTGCAGATGTTGTCCATTTGTGAGCATTACATTTCAACAACACGATTTTAACAAAAACCATCATTGATGCAGAAAATATTGCGAAGTGAATAAAAATCTAAGTTATGATTGATCAGATTTTGGAACACAACTAGCCAAAATTTCAGTATCCAATTTGTGGATTAAGATTGAGATAACAAATTAATACAACTTAATCTCTCGTGGGAAAAGTTACGGAAAATTTTTTCTTGATTCTATACACAATAATTTCCTCGCCTCTTCCATAGACTAATAAAAGTGATTTTTTGTCTTGTGACAAAACAGTTTATTACGAGGTCTTCTTTTTAAAATTCATTCATTCAAGTTAATGTCTAATTATGTTTGTTGAAAGAGAGATGTTTTTGTTCTTCTATCAGAAAATTTCACATACTTTCAAGATCTAAAAGCTTTTAATTAAAGTAAGATTTGATGTTATCAACAGACCGTTAATGTAAATTAAACGTTTTTTGAGAGCTAATCATTAATTGATTCAAATGCAACGTAGAAAAGCTGAGAATTAGATGGCGGTAAAATGAGAGTTTCTATTTCTATTCTCGTAGCAAAAATACAACTTTAATAATTATAATACTGTATAAAAATCATGTTTACGGGGTAAAATGATTTCGTCGTAATGATGATTTTTATACAGTATATTATAATAGAGTTTCAATATTTTTGCCAAACACTCACATACGTGTTTTTATTTCATTTAAACGAACAAATTTAAATAATGACGATTACACGAGTAAAAAAAGATATGAATAGTACAGAATTTGACTTCATTGAGATAGAACTTGTCTGTGAAAATTTCTTCGAAATTCTTGAGTTGAGGTCTGAATAACTTTACAAGCATTATTTTAGCTATTGTCCTCATCCTTATTGCTATTATCTCTCTTCTGTTTCTTGTTGTTGTTTCTTTTTTTATGTCACTTTTGTTTTTAATTCATTTTTCTGAATCTTTATATCACTTAAAAAATAATGTATGATTAAAAAAAAAATAATACTTACGACCAAAGTAAGTAAATACTCCAATTTTTGTTGCTTTATTTATTTCTTATCTTTCAAGTATACTTTTTAGTTTTACGAAGTATCAATCTTTTTAGGTCATTTTCTGGCTGAGAACAATCGTTTTCGATTAACGTTCTTTTGTCCACGCCTATTATTTTTTAGGCTAAACAATATGCACTATTCAATTAATAGCGGTAAAGAATGTGAGAATTTACACCTTTCTCGAGGGTATGATCCAATTGCGAAGGTAGACAAAATGACTATGACTCGAACTCACGAATTACGATCCCGAAGTAAAACCTTAAAGTGACCTCCCATCAAGTATATTCATGTAATACTACAGTTTTATCATCGTCTAAAGTATTAACAATAAAGAAATGTATTTTTTCTTCGATTAGTCAGAAGATATCTACGAAATCTACACTTTTTTTTAATGATAAAAAGTATATTTTATTAACAAACAGTAAACATAAATGTAGCATTTTTCTTTCTTTCCAAGATTTTTATTTAATGTTTACACCTAAAAAGTTATAGAAATGGAATTAAGCTTGCTTTTGTTTTTGTTTTTTATACAAGTGATTTGGTTGATGGTTTTATGAAAGTGCTTTTTTTTCTTTTTCTCATGACATATAAGATTAACTTTTTTTTCATTTTTAGAAAAATCATTCGGTTGATGATTTTTAAAGTGTTTTTTTTTTCAGATGAAATATGAGATATTTTTTGTCTTTATATTTCTGTCTCAATCCATAAGAATTTTCATCTTTTTTTTTAACCTCACAGATAATCTGTTTCTTAAAGGCATTTTAGTTTGTTGATGTAGTTTCACGCCAAAATTGTGTGATTTTTCATAATCTTTGCAATAAAAAAAGCTTTTAACACTTTAGATCCTAAAGGTTCGATATATCTGCCCTGGCGATAAACGCAAAGGAAGACACATTGATATTTTGTGCCTAATATGGTCCTCTAATAGAATGGCTCTAAGTGACGAGTTGGAAAAAGTCCAAAGGTTTAAGATATATATGAATAGATCAGAGAAAATTGCAAATCAGATTGCTAAAATGAATGAACTTATACATTTACCGGCTAAAAGTTAAATCTTCTTTTGCATGTATACACGGTTTGAGAATGCTATTCCTATCATGGTCCAGCAACAATTGAAGAGACGCGTAATTGAATTATCCAACAAGAGGAGTGATTAATCTGTATTAATTTGCTCTATTCAGGAAAGTCATAATTACAGATTAAAAAAAACTTATACTAGAACAGGCACAAACACACACACATACGCAGACACATACACACACATGTATCTATTTATTCATATAAATTAATAAAGAGTAAAGGGATACTTCATGTGTGCTTCTTATTTTCAATCAAATCTGTGTTAATAAAAGGTGCTAGCTAAGTATATATGCATACATGCATTGTATATAAGTATATGTAAATCATACATGCATTATATGTATGCATATATATATATATATTTATATATGTATATATTTCAGGCCTGAAAGTTTTTGGACGGATGCCCACGCAGGCGAGAAACTGACAGTCGCCGAAGACTTTTGACTCCGTGTCTGCACTTAACTAATATAACGCTCTATCACTGATATTGAGCACTCTAACTATAAATTTAAGCAACCTTACTACACAGATTAATATATAAGTTTGTATATATAAGTGACGTTTGGCCGGGTGTAATTTAGAATCGAAAGTTCTTAAAAATTCCTATTCGAGAAGTGAAAAGATATCAAGATGGGCGACATTTGCTTTGATATAGAATGAAATATTTCTTCAGGAAATGTTACCGTAGAATGAATAGACGAAAAAGGAAGGAAGGGAGTAAAGAATGAAGAAAGAAAGATAGAAAGAAAGAAAGGATAGGAAAGAAAATACTGAAAGCTTATTAGAGTCTTATTATCACATGGTCAGTGGTTTCAATTTCGTTTTGGCAAGTTCACCTGGATATTTTCTAAGAAAATTTAGGCACTGTGCCTGATATCGTTTTAGACACGCAAGGATTTCGCTAAGCAGCCGGTATTTAAAACTGCCGCTATATTGCGACATATCTTTGCATCAGCAAATCTGTGCCTGCTATAGACTATGGACGATCATTAGGCCGACACCATAACTTAAATTGACAAGAAACTTTTACTGAAGGAAAATACTTAATTCTCATTAAACCCAGTAGAAAAATCATACTTACAACATTTCATTATAAGGTAATATTCCCATTTACTCATCTATTGACAAAAAATAATGAGCAATAAAAGGATTAGGGAGATAATTTGGCGTAAACAAACTGTTTTGCTGATTTTATCCCTCGTTTTACGCACACAATGATATACACATACACATATATAATCTTTTAACTGAAACTTGTGCCATTATAAACTTGATGCTAAGCGATGAATTTCCGCTAATTTCAACCATTCTCTAACCAAAAACTTGATAAATGACTGCTATTCAACCCTGGATCATACTTCTACTAAAATAAAAATTATTTTTAAAATCTGTAAATGAAATTACATCCACGAGAAAAAATACAGATAAATCTGTATTAGAAGTCTCCATACCGAGAAATTTGCCTTTTTTATTGAATGATTCTTTGAATATATATATTTAGCATCACACTGTAATTAACAATGAAAAGTTAATGAAGTTTTCCCAGTCTTTCCATGTCAATGAGGAAAATTCCCCAGATAGCAAACGTATTAAATTCAATCTGATCTTGACTAAACCAATTTTAATTTTTAAACTAAATTATTTGAAAAAAATACAAGCAATCAAAGATTAAATAACATTTTTTTGCTAATAAAAGAACTTATAACACTTTCTAAAATTATTTGAAAATTCAGCTTAAAAATGCTTAATCTAATTATTTTAATTGGCAATCAGTTTTCTTCAACCTGGTAATTGAAAAGCAGGTTCTTTGAATCATTCGTAATGTTCTCTTAAAAAATTATTTTGAAATTATTTTTTGGGTACCAGCATTAGCTTAATTATTGTAAATAACTAATACAAGCAAGCAGAAAAGATTGCCAAGCTTTTGCTTTATCAATTTAAATGCTTCTGATTTGTGATTTGTAAACTAAAGGATAAATAATTCTATGTCCATTTGTCTGTTTTTGTATGGGTGTGTTTATGTATATTCCTTCATAATGGACTTTGGAACAGCGTAACCGAATTACTTGAAAATCTACACAAATATATTCGATAAGTCAGAGAGTGTTTGTAGCTAAGCTTTGTCTCGAAATACCCCCAATAATTTTTCAAAATATATAATAAAAAAATCAGCTTCTAAGACTTATGAAGAGCGGTGGAACGATTCAGAGAAACACCTTGAAATTGCCATTATCAATGCATAACCGTACTGTGGACCACTCTGGGAGCGTCTGTTTCTTATGATTATTTATTAAACTGTGGTTACATTTACACCCCAATAACCAACGTATCTACCACACCGAAAAGGATACGAGCATCTTATGATCAAATTTTTCAAGTCTGACCTTCTAGCGGCTAATTTTTCTGTTGAGGTATCGCTATTACATCTCAAGTCATTGAACTGTCTCATGGGGTTAGTTCAAGCCACACAAGTGCTGGTTTACTAATTCAGTCGGAGAAACGCCTCTGGAGTAAGAGGTCTGAATATTCTACTGTCCATCATCTAAGTAGGAGGTACTGCTCGATTAACTTAACTTATTTAACTATTTTCTGTAATAAAATATTATACTCACTGTTCCAACGTCTCCTTGTCATTTATTCCTATATTTAACACAAGATTTTCCGAACTTAATTTGCTCCACGTGTCCAAGTATTTCTTATATCAAAAATTTGCAGTATTTTCAATTTGAAACTGTTCTTCAGACAGATACATATGACATGTTTTATTGTAGTAGTACTATTAGAATATAACTAAAATAATCTAACATCAATATAGATTTACATAAACTTCAAAAATGAATTACTGATGTCAACCCAAGTTTGGGACCACCGAAGAACACGGAATACGAGTGAAAATTAAGAAATATATATTTAAAAAAGGGTACAAAGAAAAGTGTAAAGAGTAATCGGAGTTAACTATCCAGAGGTGTAAATTATTGGTAAGTGTATCCAGTTGTGTACTACTAGTATTTTTGCTGCTACCACAGTATTATGATACTGTCTCTGAGAGTATCATTTTCTACCGAAGTATAGCACGTAAAATCAATGGTGCTGGTAAGTTACTATCTCACAACAATGAACATTTATAATTTATTAATTCATACATGATATTGACCGTTAATAATCGGTAGTTTATCAAAAGAGAACAAATTTTACGTAGATTCAGAACTTGAAAGTTTCTCCTCATTTTGGCAAAGTTTAAGTCACAAATGTCATTCGTACCAGATAAAGACTTTTGGGTGCCAGTGTAGTATGTAATCTTCAAAAGATTTTAATCTATAGAAACTCACATCAAAATGACTTGTGATATTGAGCCAAAATAACATTAAATATTAGTAAATAAATTTTGCTCATCTGATCATGAATTTTTCAGTCAAATCTGAGGAATCTCTGCAATGAAATTGTATTTTATTTCATTTTTCTTTCTTTTTCTTTTTTGGGGGGTGGGGGTGGGGAGACCAGTCTAGCATCTAGGCAAGGCCATTCAATATACTGCGTATGGGGTTCAGCTTGAATCTTCACCTTTAACATAATATTGGTTGTAGTTGACAGTGATATTTGTAAAATATTTATTCAAGTTCGAATAGGCAAATCATTTATCTTTATTAGAGTTTGTAGATTTCCTGATTAGCCATTAACTGTGAATAGACATTAAAATGTGTTTATAGTTAATTATTACACTTTAAATATTGGTGTAGAGTACAATCTAATTTAGATCACAACCTATTCTAAAAATATGGAAGTAGATCACAGACTAAAACTATGCTTGTAGAGTGCAAATACCAACACAAAATTTTCCCAGTAGCCAAAGGGTAAAAATTGCTAAGCGTCAATTTTTAAACTTTAAAATATTTAATATTGATTAAGTTAAACTTAAAAATGACTATAAATTACATAACTCACCAATGATAAGCAGGAAATAATAAAGGTAGTGTACTCAGCTACAATTTTGAAACCATTTGTGCAGATTACATTCTAATGTAGATCTTATGCTATACCAAATAACTGTATGTCGATAAATTCTACCCCAACACCAACCACTGACCATTGAGAGAGAATACCGATAACTCAGCTTCATTTTTTAAGATTTTAATGTAATTGAAGAGTACATGCTATTTTGTATCACTGTCTATACTAGAAATCTCCTCGTTAAACTTATACAATAGAGACACCGACTTTTAGTCATTGTCTTGCCTTTGCCGATTTATTATCTCTGTGGAATTAATTAGTGGGCCACAGAAATGACATCATATGGGATTCAGTTTGGTACAGCAATACGTTGTGTTAAGAGTAATGATTAAGTTCTATACAATCATTAGTCGTTCGAAATAAATAATGATGGAAGTGTTCGATTCGAAGTACTTCTTGTCATATTTTAGTGTTAACACTAATGCTATCTTTGAGGCCATTCGGTCATGGTGAAATAACCATCTTTTATAAACTAATTTTATTTGTCAACAGATCTTTTGGATAAAACGAGTTGTCCAACTTGATTATTACTTCGAGTAAACAATGAGATTTTTTTTTCCTAAATATATATATATATTGGTCCAAATATAAATATAACGGAACGATTTAGGTTGAAACTGACGTATTAGATTGCCCAAAATGTTCATAAACACAGATTTAATTATTGAGGGATAATTTCTATGGTTTTTGTTATTACTCGGAGAGTAAAATTTCAATTTACGACTTTTTGGGACAACCTACCATTACAATTTGTTTAAAGAGAGCTAAGTGTAAACTAAATAGTTGGAACAGAGAGCAGACATCGAACCGATAGTGATACACTTGCGTACTCAGGTTACTGGTTTCGATGAGATGCAGTCATTAAATATTTGCATTTTCTACTTTAAATAAATGTTTTTCGTAGATCTCGGGAATGATGCTTGATAATTTATAAATCTATTTCTCCACCAAAAGGCAGTAAGCTACTAAGATTCCAAGGATTATAACTCTTTATCCAGTCATGGTTAACAGAACAAGAGCAGCTACACCGTACATTGAATATAGAGTTAAGTTTGAAATTCTGTAAAAACTGCTGTTCATAAGAAGGTTCCAGAGTTCGATCACCTGAATGAAGTTAAAGGGTTTATGGACCAACACGTTGTGAAGATGACAATTATAAGGACGAGTACAACAATCCTAAAAATACATGTAAGAATTAGATAAAGTTGTTTTATGAATTTTTTCATCTTTTTCATCTTTGTATTGTTATTCTAATATACTACATGATTACAAGTCAATTCATTGCAAAACAGATTCTCTCTTCTCGCGTTTTAATTTCGAACGAATAAACTCAATTCAATGACCATTGATTCCTCGCATCTGACCAAACTTAAACTTAATTCTCATAAATTAATTTTGAGATATTTTCTAAAGAGTATGTTATCATAAGCAAATTGGGAAAGTATGAATAAATTTCACTTCTTGTGTATAGTTCCTGAGTTATAACATGTGATTATATTGCATCGCCCTTACTGCCCTGCTAAGTTTAATAGTTAAAAGTATTTTTTTAGAATTTACAAATTGTTTAACCATATGGTAACACTAGTATTAGAAATTTAACAAATTTCCCTTTATACTTTTTGAGTTATAACATGCGATCATATTGAAACACCCTTTCACCCCTGCTATATGAAATAAACAAGAGAAAGTGTTTTTTTTTTTAGAATTTAAAAATGGTGTAACCAGATGGTAACACTATTAGAATAAATGTAACAAATTGCTTTAATACTTCTTAAGTTATAAAATGTGATCATATTGCAACATCATAACACTTAAGCCAAATGTTATAAACAAGTTGTAGATTATTCTCTTATTTACAAATGGTGTGACTATATAGTAACACTATGAGAATTAATGTTAAGAAAGTTCTTGCCTGCATTGTACATAGATCGATTGACATTTAGCAAGTTTAAAAAAAATAATTAGCAAGTAGATACATTTCTGTTAAATATTGATTAACTTTTTGAAGGAAAGAGAATGTGAAAAAAATAGAAAATATCATAAATTTTCACAAATGATAGGCAAATGCTTATGTTTTTTTTTTAATTGGAGGAATTTTTTGGCGCTGCTTTCAAATAAAATTTTGATTTACTCTCCGTTGCTTTCAATCATATTTTAGGAAAATACTTTTAAATAAGTGTGTTTTTCTGGTTTTAGAAAAGGTGATTATTTTCAAAGCGCCTTTTTCAATTTATCAATATTTACTAGGGGGTTATAATTTTAAAAAAATAGCTATAATTAATTATCTCTCCCTTCCTGAAAAATGCTTCCATTAACTTTCTAGAATTCCTTCAATTTCCAGAAAATTATTTCAAATTGCAAACGTTTTTGTATATAAAATCATCTTCATTGAATTAGATTTAGGTGAAAAAATATTATAAAAGTCATTGTTATGTTTACTGTTTTTTATTTATAAATTTGGGAACTGATTTCAAATAATTTATTCAAGTGCGATTCATTTGTGCAAATTCCATTTTGTATGAACCCAAAACACTTGCCAAGGACAAAAAATTTTTCGTAATTTTTAAGAAATATTTTTTATTTTATTTCACTTTTTTTCTTATAATCTTCATTCATTCCTCACACACTATAGAAAAGGATTATAACATTCGAAAAGTCTTTAACGACAAAGTCTTTTAGGTAAAATTTTATTCTGCATATCTATTAAAAAATGCTAGAGTTTCGATTAGTAAATGCAATGGAAATCCTCAATCTAACAATAATAGCATTATATTTTTAAGTGAATAATAATAATAATAATAATAATAATAATAATAATAATAATAATAATAATCCTTTACTGGAATGGTGCGGAACCTGCTGGAAATTAGAGAAGACTTCTCACCCCCATAAAAGACAAAGAGTTGCTGGTTGGAAAATGGAGAGATCCCTTACTACTGTTACTACCACTACTATTACTACAACAACTACTACTATTACTACTTCTAATAATAGTGATAAGAAGAAGAAGAAGAAGAAAAAGAAGAAGAAGAAGAATTATGATAATGATAATAATAGTAATGATAATAATATTAATGGTAATAATAATAATAATGATAATAATGCTGAAGTGCCTGGGGAGACTTATTGTCAATATACTTTCTGAAGGTACCACCAGGTGTTGTCAAAATCTAGCTTCTGGTGAAGTGACACTATACAATCTTTGATTTGGACGGAGTGGACTTTTATGGTGTATCACCAGGAAACTTTTTGTCACTGATTCCAGTGAATGAAAATTATAAGAAAAAAAGTCTAGTTCAGCGCGTGACCGGTATGAATACTTAGAAAAAATATGCTCGACTGCCGGAAAAGACTTATTGTAAAGCTGCCTTTCAGGAATTACTACTAGGCGTAGGAGACTTTTAGTAATAAAAGCTGAAGGATGAAAACCTGAGATGTGACACCATAGAGTCTTTGACTAAAATCGGGCTGAGCCTACTGGTTTTCACGATGACATTTCTTATTACTCTGTCTCCAATAAAACCACTAGTTACAGAGGTTTGCAAGCACATACAAAAATAGAGAGCATTACTTTCGGAACGACGTACGTATTTCTCCTTCCAAAATGCAGCATTTTACCATCCAATGGTGTTTAAATGACATTATGTGCACTGACGAATGAAGGTGGTTCATGCTCAACCTAAAGTGAGTAACCACATGCGTTCGTGATGAAGTTTTTTTATATATATTAATAGGGGGTGTTAAGTCGAAACGACTATTTCTAAAAAGGTCGAATTTGCCATCATACCTATTCTAATTTCGCCCATTAACAATACTGTCCAATTTATCAACGTCCACAGAAAATGCTCAACCTTAAGTGAGTAACCACATGCCAAAAAAACGTCTAAACAAAAATATGGCTGCCCAAAAAATTAAACCCCCCCCTGAAAAACGAAATAATAAATTGTCTGTCTAATTAATTAATTAATGTGGTAAAAAAAATTGGGCTTATTCGCCAATGGACAAATTTGCATATTTGGACTATCTTTCCTGGACATTAAAAAAATGGACATTATTGTCGATTTGACCATTTTGAAATGGACGATTTGACCTGAAACCGTAATAAGGTTCTTCGTATGTAACTGTATACACATTGATAAATCTATATATATGAAATTGAAAATGTGTGTATGCGTGAGTGCGTGTGTGTATGAAAAATTTGTCCCACCTACACTCTTCATCAATTTTTTGTCGATATTATATTGGAAATAAAAGATTTTCAGATCTGGATAATTCTTTTAAGCCGCTTTTCAACTTAATATAGCAGTTACGGGGTCAAGGTTAAAAGATTCGACCGTTTCGGTGTCTACCAAACGACTCTGCCAGTTTGGGAACTGGACACATAAATTTGATACATGCAGTATTCAGACCTTAGGAACAATTTATAATTGGTTTGAGTAGGAAAAATAGGGTCTGAATTTGGAATTAAAAACGACACAAATCAAAATGAGTATTAAAGCGAGCACAAAAAGATTCAGAACATCGAAATTTGCATCACACAATTATTCAGACCACAAAAATTTGCTTATATACAGTGCTGCTTTCAAATAAAATAGGCTTTCTTAACAAAGCTGAAAAATTTCGAGTCATAATATAGAAGTAAAATCTTGTGTGGTCACATTTTTTTTTTGTTTCATAATTCAAGGCTATGATTTGATATTTTTTGTAGTTCTATATTTCTGTAATTTTAACTCAAAGAAGCGGAATAAAGACAGATTTTTGCTCCTGTCATGTAGCATAAAGTATCGGATTTTCCAAGTGCACAATCAATGAGAAATCGGTATTCGTTTGAATTACAACTTATTCCAATTGCCTGGCATAACAAGGCAAACTAAAAAAAGAACGTGAAAAATTGACAAGTAAAAATCTATAAAGATGTCAATAAGAGGTTTCTGAAATCTGATATTCTGAGATAATTCGATTGAGCTCATGCCTTAGACTAATTTGACAAAAACTTCCATTCAACCTTGATAAACTTGGTTTATCTATTGGAATCAGAAATATTTCACAGAGATATTTTTTTAAATTTACAATTCCTAATATTCACAAATATTTCTTTAGAATATTTATTTATTTTTAAATATTTACGATTCAGATGTTGACATTTTAATTACTTAATAATATGTCCAAAAGAACGCATTCATAGAAAGAGGAAAAAAATAAATCTTACGATTTTTAGATCAAAGAACTATGAAAACTAGAATAATACTGTCAAAAAATGTCAATCCATAAAGATGGTCAAGGAGAACCGAAAACCATTAGAAGAAAGCTGGGATATTATACTAAGACACTCAACTTCCTAAGCGTCTTATTAGTAAAAAAAGAAAATGTATTAAAAATATTAGACAGAAAAACAAAAAACAAACTTTTATTAAATATTCTTAAATTAAGATAATCCACCAAAATCCTTAACATGTATCTATTTTCCGGTCTTTTGTCCTCATCTTTAACATCAACTTCACACCCCAGGTGATGAAACTGCAGGATTGCTCAAATTAATTAAAAAGTATTGACCTACTCAGAATAATCCATAGATAAAATTTTAAGCATATAGACACAAAAATGACATAGTGGTTTGGTAGAAACCTTTTCACATACACGCACACACACAACGCATACACACACATTATGACATTTATAGTTATACAAATAATATTGTATAACTCTACTATTGTATAGTTATTGTATAACTCTACTTATCTATACACATATATTTTATTATTACAATTCTCGTCAAATATTAATGATGTTTCTTGAAATATTGTATTGTAAACCCCTTCTTGTATTACTAATGATTACCTGCCTCTATGAATCTATCTAGTTTTTCTTTTGCTATCCAACTATTTGATACAAAGAACCGTTGTTGAATTAAAAATAAAGAAGTAAATAAATAACGGAAAAGCATTTTTGAAAATTAATAAAAAAATAATTCATTTTCATCTTCAAGCACAAAGCATTTTTTAAACAAAAATATTGGCAAGTCCCC